>CM076579.1:474923964-475074610 GCA_034641835.2 Pinus albicaulis | reverse complement strand
TGTCTCAATATTAAGCACGAAGGCCCACGACCTAGCCGCCATTGTTGCCGATCCCCTGCATTCATGGCCGCAGGCCAGCCTCGGCCCACTGGCTGCAGCTTTGGAGGGCTCCCCCTTTCGTTCTTTTGAGACTGATTTTCCTTTTTTAAAGAACTCTAGCAGCTCTGCTGCTCTTTTCTCCTTGCACTGAGCCTGGGAAGGGTCGCTGGCGCTCTGAATCGACCACCATGCTCCTGCCTGGCGCACCATGGTTGTGCGGCGCTTGGTTTGATTGTTGTGCGCCCTTCACCTTTGTTGTTGTGTTCTGGTTCTCTTCACGCGTGGCCTTTGGGCCGCCATGTCCTCTCCAAATGCAGCTACGGAGGGCTCTCCTGAACTATCTACTGCTGATGCATTTTCTGCTCTGATCAAGACCTTACAGCCTCAAAGAACTCACCCTGCTCTGTCAAAATTTGTCAAGAAATTAGATGGGTTGCAAGAAGTCGACCTCCCACCTACTCTTCCTCGAATGGTTGCACTCTCTTTAGCTGAATGAGGGCTCATAGGTTAATTCACTGGCCTATGGCCTTCTCCAAAAACAGTTCAACGATGGATCGAAAGAAATTGGGCAGGCAAAGTTAATGGAAAAATCTCCATTCGCTTCTGTGGAAAAGGTTATTATACCTTTCATTTTGAATCTAGAGCAGACAAGGACCTAATATTTAGAAATGGCCCATATTTCATGGACTCTCGTGGCCTGTATCTGAATAAATGGACCCCGGACTTCGATCCTGAGTTGGATGTCCCCAACGCAGTCCCAGTTTGGGTCCGTCTTCCGCATCTCCCACTCCACTGCTGGGGAGATGACTCGGTTCGAGCCATCGGCAATGTTGTAGGAAAATACATTGACCGGAGTGAGCCCAAGGATAATATGCAGGCGTGTGCTCGTATCTGTGTTGAAGTTGATCTTGGAAAAGGTCTTCCAGAAGCAATCAGATTAAAGGTGGATGACTGGATGCACATTCAACAACTGGACTACGAGCAAATTCCTTTTAAATGCAAGGTATGTCACGAATATGGCCATTTATCCAACCGTTGCTCTAATTTATTTAATGTTGAACCTGCACATTCTAAGGAACAATGGGAAACTGTTAAAAAAAAGAAGACTGCTACTGGACCAAAAGCACACTCAGAAGCTGCCCCTCCCAAATCTGCCATTCCCATTCCAACCCCCCCTTCAGCCCCTCTCAAATATTCTACCTCAGCTTCTCCTCCCTCCTCCTCTCCCCTTGGCCCTCCCATCTCTCCCAACCTAGGACCAACCTCTGACTCTCCCCCGATCTCTTCAAATCCCTTTGGCGCCCTCTCTCTCCCTGAAAATGATCCCTTGATCCCCCTCGAAAATGATCCTCCCATCATTTTCTCACTTTCTCAATCTTCCCCCTCCCACTCCCTTGACCCTCCCCCACCCCGGACAACAAGGAGCTCCTCGAAAGAGCACGGAGTAAATCATGAATCTCAAAAGAAAGGACCTAGCAAGAAATCTAGCAAACAGCAAAGGGATGAAAACGCCCAGAAAGACATTTCCATGGGAACTCAAAACCCTGTAGAAACTTATATATTGGCTCAAAACAGCAAGGAAAATACACATAAGGAGCATGGGGGACGAGCATCTCTCCAAATCCAACATTCTCAATGATAAAAGTTATATCATGGAATTGTAGGGGACTGGGGCACCCCTCCAAAACTGCTGCCCTGAAAGACCTTATAGATCAAGAGAAGCCAGGAATAATTATGATTCAGCAAACTAAGCAAAGACAACAAGAGATGCAAAGAACTATAGGCCAGCTAAAGCAATACGATGGAAGTATATGTGAAGCAAGAGGAGCATCTGGTGGAATCACCACTATGTGGAATAAAAATATCTGGACATGCACATCCAATACTATCAATCAATACTGGATCAAAGTTATATTAGAAAAGCAATCTGAGTACAAGCAAATAGTCGTCTATAACATTTATTCACCGAACCATTTTAGACACAAAGAGCAGTGTTGGGCCACTCTACAAGAAGACATCCAAGCTGAAGACAACAGCAATATTATCCTTGGGGGAGACCTCAATCTCATACTACACTCCAATGAGAAAAGAGGAGGTGTCTTTTCATATGACCCTTATAGAGAAAAGCTGGAAGACATCATGCAAGAGAGCGACTTAGTTGACATCATTCCAAAAAACCGGAGGTACACTTGGAATAACCGCAGATTGGGCAAAGAAAACATAATGGAGCAGCTTGATAGAATACTGATAAACACTACTCTCCTTTCTGAGTTCTCTTCTGCTCATGCTGCAATTCTTCCTTATTTAGCTTCTTATCACTATCCCACAAGCATTGTCCTTGAAGCACACTGTCCCTTGGGGCCTTTACCTTTTAAATACATCTCTCTATGGCGCAACAATCCAATTGTGGATCAGATTGTTAAAACAGCTTGGCAGCACCACATAGAAGGATCTCCGGGTTTCATTTCGGAATGTAAATTGAAAAATGTAAAGCATGCTTTGAAGGAATGGGAAAAACAGCATTATAAAGAGCCAGAAAATGCCAAAGCTGATCTAAAAAATAAATTAAAAGAAAACCACAGGAAAATAGAGGATAAAGGGCTCACCCATGAAGATAAAACTTTAGAAAGTGACTTATATTATCAGTTGTATCGTGTCAACAGAGAAGAAGAGCAGAAGTGGAGACTAAAGTCAAGACAGCTTTGGCTAAAAGATGGGGATAAAAATTCAGCTTTCTTCCATAAGCAAGCAACTATAAGAAAAATCAGAAACAATGTTACCATGATCAATGATGACGAAGGCCGCCCTCAAAAAACCCAAGCAGCTATCAAACAAACAGCCTCAGATTATTACAGCACTCTTCTAACAGAGACAAAGGAAACAGAGGATTACTCAGATCTGCTACAGCACTTGCCCAAAGAAATCAGTGAGGCTATCAACGCAGAATTAACTAAAGAAATCAATGAAGAAGAAATACAAATTTCCATTTGGGCTCTTAAGCCAGATAAAGCCCCAGGTCCAGATGGCTTCCCAATATGTTTCTATAGAACATACTGGGAAACTATACGAAAATACCTTGTCAAGATGCTAAGATGGACTCAACGCAAATGCAAAATAGGAGGATTTACTAACGCCACCCACCTTGCCCTCATTCCTAAAGAAAATCGACCCTTGTCCTTCTCTCGGTTTCGACCCATATCGTTGTGTAACTCCTCCTACAAAATTTTGACCAAAATCCTGGCTACACGCCTCAAACCTCTCCTCCCCTCTCTCATTTCTGAGAACCAAGGGGGCTTTTTGGCCAATAGACAGATATCGGACTCCATCCTTCTTGTCCAAGAGGCTATTCAATCCAGTCAAGCTAGAAATGAGAAAGGCTTCATCTTAAAGTTAGACTCTGCCAATGCTTTTGACCGTGTCAGGCACTCCTTCCTGTTCGTTGTGCTTGAAAAAATGGGATTTGCTACATCTTTCATCAGCCTTATTAAAGCCTGCATCAGTGGACCTTGGATCTCCCCACTTATTAATGGTAGACCTAGACCATCCTTCCAAACTACTCGTGGACTAAGACAAGGCTGCCCTCTTTCACCTTATCTCTTTATTCTGATGGCTGAATCATTTAGCAGAGCTCTAGATTTCAAATGCCATATGGGACTCATCACAGGAAATAAATTTGACAATGGAATCAAGAATATCAATCACTCTCAGTTTGCTGACGACACGCTCCTATTGGGGGGAGCTTCAAACATCATAGCCAGCCGTTTCAAAGCTCTCCTAGACAAATACATGAGCTATTCTGGAGGACTGATAAATTATCATAAGAGCTGTATTTATGGGTGGAATGCCTCGGCACAAACTCTCCATAGGATTTCTAACATCTTTGGAGTTCCATGTAAGCTAGACTGGGAGAATTTTACCTACTTGGGCATGCCTGTAAGTGCCGGCAACCTAAAAGCAGCAGCCTGGGAAGTTATCATTGACAAGATGAAAAGAAAGATACAGCAATGGGGCACATCCTGGCTTAACCCAGCAGGGCGTCTAATTCTTCTTAAATCAGGCCTCTCCTCCCTGCCTTTGTATTGTTTTACTCTCATACAAGCCCCTGCCAATTTTCATAATAAAATGGATGCTCTTCTACGTCACTTTCTTTGGCAAGGTGGGAGAACAGAAAAAAAAAAAAAAAAAAATACAACTTGGTAAGCTGGAAGCAGGTTACTCAGCCTTTTGAAAAGGGAGGACTTGGAATCAGAGCCTCTAAACTCCTTAACCTTGCATTTGCTGGCAAACTGGTTTGGAGACTCATATCTGGCAGGAATGCTTGGTGGAAAACAGTTTTGGAAAAAAAATATCTCGGCTTCCCAAGACACCATCTTTTGGATCATGAGCTGCCGAACAGAGCGTGCTCAAAAATATGGAGGATGTGTAAGAATTCTATTCCATTTCTTGAACAAAACACCTCCAAAGTGCCAAAAGGTGGCTGCCACATAAGAATAGGAGTTGATAAAATAATGGGACAACAGCCCATAAGCCAATGGCCTGGTACTCAGCAGATTCTAGCCTTTTTAAACAGCACTGGGATACAAACTCTGGATCATATTTCTCAGTGGGATGCCCAATCTCATGCTTGGACAGGATGGACCTTCCCACACATACCTGCAGATATAAGAACTAGTCTCAACAAGCTGCAAGACTATCTCCATGGTATAGCACCCTCTAAACGATACCTTGCTGATGATTTTCGTTGGGACCCTTCAAGTACAACCTACACTGTTAAGGCTGCTTATTATCAGATCTGCAACATCGAATATCCCTTGGCTCTCTGGGCGCAATGGAGGCTTGTGTGGAAATCAGAGTCTCTCCCAAAAATAAAGTTCTTCTTATGGACCCTTCTAAGAGGGAAAACTCTCACTGCTGAAAACCTTAGAAAGCGAGGTTTTATTGGGCCTTCTCGCTGCCCAAACTGTCAATTTGAAGCAGAGACAAGTCAACAGCTATTCTTAAATTGTCCTTTTGCCTCTGCTTGCTGGATGGAAGCCTTTCGGAGCAACAATCTCCCTTGGGCTCCTGGCACTAGCATTTCAGAAGTGCTGAACATATGGAAGAAAAATTACCCGTGGGGAAAAAAACAACCAACATCGCTCGAAGGGTCTGGAATGCATTGCCCTGCACCCTTCTATGGAACATCTGGTTGGCAAGAAACCGCATGATCTTCAAAGGTGAAGAAACCAGCGTCAGAAATCTCTACAACAAAGCTTGGAGCCTCAATTTGGAAGCTTTGTCCACAAAATGTCAAGGGAATTTGAGCATCCTGGACCTTCATGTTGAAGAAAGAAATTACATAGGCCATCTTCTAGATAAAAGAAATACAACCCAAATCAGAAGCAACCCCATTCACAGAGCCAACTCCAGGTACAGTTGGAAACTTAGAATGAAAGAAAAACAATTTACTGGGTGGCTCAGGAACAGCAATACCCACTATCTCTTCTTCGACGGTGCCTCCAAGTCCAACCCGGGCTCTGCTGGGGCTGGAGGTATCATTTTCAATGGTAATGGAGATGTGTTAACTAAATTTGAATGAGTTAAGACTCTTGTTTCGATAGCGGCGGCCTCTGCCACTCTTCGAGGTGCTCGACACCAAAGACTTGGTATAAATAATTCTGATAATAGGAGATAGCGCTTATTGTTTTTCAAGCCTCATGGTGGAAATAGTAGTGAAGGCTCTTAATTTGACTTCTGAAAAATCATGGGACCTTTATCGATCTCTTGATCGGCACGTAAAACAAATAATCGATTTCTCTGTCGCCGTTCCTCGACAAAATAAATTAGCGGCAAGCGGAAGAAACATGCTCATTTTGTTGGTAATCTCCGTGTAATGGTTCAAGTCAGCATTTTTCTTGCCATGATCGGGACTATCTTTTTGATGGAAAAATGAGCCATCACACTGAGATCAGCTTTTGATTGAATCTTTTGTTCAGCTCTGCACAACCTCACAACCCAGCCACAGATGCAACTTATGCAGCTCCAAAATCTTACTTTTTCTGGGTCACTTCGTCCAACATCATTCAGCGCTGCGCCCTTGTTTTAATAACCGCCCGTGCCCTACGAATCTTGCTCCTCTGTCCGCCCAGACAAAATCTATCTACTCCAGATTTTGTTCCCATAAGCTCTTGCATTCGCCTCGGTATTTTTTCCCAGACAGGCCAGAAGATAAATCAAATGTATGGCATACAAAAAAGAATAAATTTGCAACAATTGGGCGGTAACACCGTCAAATCAACGGGCGGAAATTACACTACTCTTGCCAAAGTAAAAAATGACATGTAAAATTTGTCTTTTGTTATTTCGGTTTATCAGAATTTACACTGTTTCCTTCTTCCACATTGTGAAGGAAGCAAGCTGTAAAAATGAAACCATCATCAAACGCATTTGCTTTTGGCCCTTTCTGTGCCAACTCCTTATTGTAATTCTGGAGCTCTGTCTCCCACACTTTTTTCTTTTTTGAATACCAATTAGCAGCCGAATTTGTGAAAAAAAAAAAAACTTATGCATGTCATGTATATAACTCTATGTTATAATGAGTGATTATTTACTAATAATTAAAATTCATCAAAAATAATTGAATTGAAATAATAATAATTAATTAATTATAACTAATAATTCGATACCCTGTCTTAAATAGAATTCTAAAGATGATTTTAATGTGGCTCTATATCCATTCCTATGATGCAACATGTGACATTAACCATATACATATGATTTTCTGCATCAATAAAATGATATCCAAATGATGCAATGTTCATAGATATGACAAAAATGAGATGCAATAGAGTATCAAGCAACATTAATGTGACAAATTTAATCATTTGCATCAAAATATGAGATACAACTACCAATCCTCTATGACACTAGAGCTATGAAATTAATGATGTCCCTAATTTCAATGTAGATTACGAAAACAAACTATAATGTAAAATGAATTTCTATGCTAGGGATTTGTATCAGAGCAATGGGTTTTCCGTAGAACCATCTAAGCCTAACTCACAAAGAAATATCGTATTATGTAGACAGAATTTCCTATGTTAGGATTTGTATTGTAGTAATTTTTTTGTAACATCATCTAACCCTAATTCACTAAGTAATATTAAAACAAAATAGGTGTTAAATCATGGGCCAATCCCACCTATAATGAACTAGCAAAAAATAAGTTCTCTCAAATATTTTTCCTATGAACCCTTACTATGGGGAGGCTTGCTAACCGCCCTATAAAAAGGTGTTCACCCCAAGCCCCTTCATCACATTGTGTTGGTCCAATTTATCTGCTCACTCACTTTCTGTATTCTCCATCAATGCCAAGGGTATTTTCATCCTTTAATACCAATGGAATAGCTTTTGCACTATTTTGTGCTTCTCCCAGGAGAATTCTTTTATAGGGAGGAAAAGTGGTAGGTGTTTCAACTTTACTGCCATCAATAGCAGTCCAAGAGTGTTTCATTGAAGATGACTCTTCATCTGCTATGTGTATATCTGAGGGTCTAGATTTCTTTTTCCATTCACAAAAATACAACCAAGTTTTTTTCCTTACCATATATGCCTTCCATTCTTGTGCATCCTGAATTTTTCTTGATTTGGAGTACTAAAGTCAAAAGCATTAGACTCTGGATAAGTATATAGATCCCACATTAGCAAATTATTTTCCATCATGGAAGGATGCAAAATGCATATTGTTGACACCCAACCACTGTGTATTCATATCGTTTTTATTTTATTGACTCACAAAACTTAACCACCTAGTCAATTTGTCCTGCAAATCTTCGATATTGTCCTACAAATATTAGATATTATCGCTACAGATATATAAAATATATATATACATACAAAAAATTAAAACTGGTAAAATTTTTATATGCCCATCATTATAACACTTTTTAAAATTATTAGCAAGTCAACAATAATGTGTTTATTTTAAAACTAACTATGTTTTACGTCTAAAACAATGAAAAGGTGTATACGGGCATCAATTTTAAAGCCTAACTACGACATATACCACTCACCCTCATAGGTGAAGCGACAGTACACTTTATCTACCACTTGATTCTCATATGTGATGTCATTCGAAATTTAAATTAGGTCTATTTGAATTATTAATGCTTAGTGTTTTTTTTATGAAATAAGTAAAGTGATAGTAAAACTGGCTTAAATGATTAAAGTATAAGTGATAGTAATACAATAATTTAATTAAAGTAAAACTGGCTTAAATGATTAAAGTAAGACTTGCTTAAGTGATTAGTCACTACTTGTTCTAGAACAATAAGTGAAGTGATAGTTAGCATTTCTCATCAATTTTTTATTAAACTTATATATATATTTCAATAACTCAATTAAAGTTTACTTGAATTATGTAGCTTTACATGTTTTTAGCAATTTCTTTTACTGCAATGGATGAAGTGATAAGAGTGCTCATCAACTTTTTTGAAACTTACACATAGTTTAATAATCCAATTAATTAAAGTATCACCTACTTGAATTATTGATTCTTATCTATCTTTATCTTTAATTGAATTATTGATCCCCACTTGTTTGAAGCTAGCTCTTTTAGTGTAATAAATGAATTGATAGCAATTCTCATCAAACAAATTGAAACTTACACATAGTGCAATAATTCAATTAAAGTATGGCCTACTTGAATTATTGGTTCTTATTTGAATTATTGGTCCCTACTCATCTTTAACAGTCTTTAGTACAATAGATTAAGTAAGACCTACTTGAATTATCGGTTCATATCTATCTTTATCTTTAATTGAATTATTTATCCCCTACTTGTTATTAGCTAGCTCTTTTAGTGTAATAAATGAATTGATAGCAATTCTCATCAAACTTTTTGAAACTTGCACATAGTGAAATAATTCAATTAAAGTATGGCCTACTTGAATTATTGGTTCATATTTGAATTATTGGTCCCTACCTGTCTTTAACGTGGTTTTTAAGTATAATAGATTAAGTGATAGTTGTCCTCATCAAAAATTTTGGAACTTACACATAGTGTAATAATTAAATAAAACTATGGCCAACTTGAATTAATTTTCCCTATCTATATTTTTCTTTAACAAGGTCTTTTAGTATAATAGGTAAAATGATAACAATCCTCATTAACATTTTCTAAAACATACACTTACTACAAAAATTCAATTAATGTAGGTCTACTTAAATTATTAGTCACCACCCATCTTTAGTAAGATATTTTAATCAACTATGTGTATTGATAGTAGCCCCATTAGTTTTGTTTTAAACAATTTACATTTAGTATAATAAATCAATCAAAATAAGACCTACTTAAATTATTAGTCTTTGTTTTTCTATAGCAAGGTTTTAAGTAATCAAATAATATTAATGTATAAAATTTTCCCCATTAATGTTCTTAATTTTAACCATTAATAACTTATGCTTATCATGTATATAACTCTATGTTATAATGAGTGATTATTTACTAATAATTAAAATTCATCAATAATAATTTAATTGAAATAATAATAATTAATTAATTCTAATTAATAATTCGATACCCTGTCTTAAATAGAATTCTAAAGATGATTTTAATGTGGCTCTATATCCATTCCTATGATGCAACATGTGACATTAACCATATACATATGATTTTCTGCATCAATAAAATGATATCCAAATGATGCAATGTTCATAGATATGACAGAAATGAGATGCAATAGAGTATCAAGCAACATTAATGTGACAAATTTAATCATTTGCTTCAAAATATGAGATACAACTACCAATCCTCTATGACACTAGAGCTATGAAATTAATGATGTCCCTAATTGCAATGTAGTTTTTGTAAAAACAAACTACAATGTAAAATGAATTTCTCTGCTAGGGATTTGTATCGTAGCAATGGGTTTTCTGTAGAACCATCTAAGCCTAACTCACAAATAAATATTGGGATATGTGACATGAATTTCTATGTTAGGGATTTGTATTGTAGTAATTGTTTTTTTGTAACATCATCTAACCCTAATTCACTAAGTAATATTAAAACAAAATAGGTGTTAAATCATGGGCCAATCCCACCTATAATGAACTAGCAAAAAATAAGTTCTCTCAAATATTTTTCCTATAAACCCTTACTATGTGGAGGCTTGCTTACTGCCCTATAAATAGGTGTTCACCCCAAGCCCCTTCATCACATTGTGTTGGTCCAATTTATCTGCTCACTCGCTTTCTGTATTCTCCATCAATGCCAAGGGTATTTTCATCCTTTAATACCAAGGGAATAGCTTTTGCACTATTTTGTGCTTCTCCCAGGAGAATTCTTTTATAGGGAGGAAAAGTGGTAGGTGTTTCAACTTTACTGCCATCAATAGCAGTCCAAGAGTGTTTCATTGAAGATGACTCTTCATCTTCTATGTGTATATCTGAGGATTCAGATTTCTTTTTCCATTCATAAAAAGACAACCAAGTTTTTTTCCTTGCCATATATGCCTTCCATTCTTGTGCATCCTGAATTTTTCTTGATTTGGAGTACTAAAGTCAAAAGCATTAGACTCTGGATAAGTATATAGATCCAAATTTAGTAAATTATTTTCCATCATGGAAAGATGCAAAATGCATGTTGTTGACACCCAACCACTGTGTATTCACATCGTTTTGATTTTATTGACTCACAAAACTTAACCACCTGGTCAATTTGTCCTGCAAATCTTCGATATTGTCCTACAAATATTAGATATTATCACTACAGATATATAAAATATATATACATAAAAAAAAAATTAAAACTGGTAAAATTTTTATTTGCCTATCATAACACTTTTTAAAATTATTAGCAAGTCAACAATAATATGTTTATTTTAAAAATTAACTATGTTTTACGGCTAAAAAAATGAAAACGTGTATACGGGCGTCAATTTTAAAGCCTGACTACGACATATACCACTCACCCTCATAGGTGAAGTGACAATACACTTTATCTACCACTTGATTGTCATATGTGATGTCATTCGAAATTTAAATTAGGTCTATTTGAATTATTAATGCTTAGTGTTTTTTTTATGAAATAAGTAAAGTGATAGTAATTTTCATCCATTTTTTATAATTTATAAAACATACCTATTACAATACTTTAAGTAAGGTCCATGAGTAAGAGTTTTTTTTTTATTATTTTAATAAATAGTGTGATAAATTTTCAATTATTTTTTAACAACTTACACAATAGAATAATTTAATTAAAGTAAAACTGGCTTAAATAATTAAAGTAAGACTTGCTTAAGTCATTAGTCACTACTTGTTCTAGAACAATAAGTGAAGTGATAGTTAGCATTTCTCATCAATTTTTTATGAAACTTATACATATTTCAATAACTCAATTAAATTTTACTTGAATTATTTATCATTACATGTTTTTAGCAAGTTCTTTTACTGCAACGAATGAAGTGATAAGAGTGCTCATCAACTATTTTGAAACTTACACATAGTTTAATAATTCAATTAATTAAAGTATGACCTACTTGAATTATTGGTTCTTATCTATCTTTATCTTTAATTGAATTATTGATCCCTACTTGTTTTAAGCTAGCTCTTTTAGTGTAATAAATGAATTGATAGCAATTCTCATCAAACAAATTGAAACTTACACATAGTGCAATAATTCAATTAAAGTATGGCCTACTTGAATTATTGGTTCTTATTTGAATTATTGGTCCCTACTCATCTTTAGCAGTCTTTAGTACAATAGATTAAGTAAGACCTACTTGAATTATTGGTTCATATCTCTCTTTATCTTTAATTCAATTATTTATCCCCTACTTGTTATTAGCTAGCTCTTTTAGTGTAATAAATGAATTGATAGCAATTCTCATCAAACTTTTTGAAACTTGCACATAGTGTAATAATTCAATTAAAGTATGGCCTACTTGAATTATTGGTTCATATTTGAATTATTGGTCCCTACCTATCTTTAACGTGGTTTTTAAGTATAATAGATTATGATAAAGCTGTCCTCATCAAAATTTTGGAACTTACACATAGTGTAATAATTAAATAAAAGTATGCGGCTGACTTGAATTATTGGTCCCCATGTATCTTTTAACAAGGTCTTTTTGTATAATAGTAAATGGATAAAAATCCTCATTAAATATTTTCTAAAACTTACATATAGTACAAAATTCAATTAATATAAGGTTCACTTAAATTATTAGTCAAACCAATTAGATTTAGTAAGATATTTTAATCAAATATGTGTAATGATAGTAGTCCCATTAGTTTTTTTTTAAACAATTTACATATAGTATAATAAATCAATCAAAATAAGACCTACTTAAATTATTAGTCTTTGTTTTTCTATAGCAAGGTTTTAAGTAATCAAATATTATTAATGTATAAAATTTTCCCCATTAATGTTCTTAATTTTAACCATTAATATCTTATGCTTATCATGTATATAACTCTATGTTATAATGAGTGATTATTTACTAATAATTAAAATTCATCAATAATGATTGAATTGAAATAATAATAATTAATTAATTATAATTAATAATTCGATACCCTGTCTTAAATATAATTCTAAAGATGATTTTAATGTGGCTCTATATCCATTCCTATGATGGAACATGTGACATTAACCATATACATATTATTTTCTGCATCAATAAAATGATATCCAAATGATGCAATGTTCATAGATATGACAAAAATGAGATGCAATAGAGTATCAAGCAACATTAATGTGACAAATTTAATCATTTGCATCAAAATATGAGATACAACTACCAATCCTCTATGACACTAGAGCTATGAAATTGATGATGTCCCTAATTTCAATGTAGTTTACGTAAAAACAAACTACAATGTAAAATGAATTTCTATGCTGGGGATTTGTATTGTAGCAATGGGTTTTCTGTAGAATCATCTATGTCTAACTCACAAAGAAATATTGGGATATGTGACATGAATTTCTATGTTAGGGATTTGTATTGTAGTAATTGTTTTTTTGTAACATCATCTAACCCTAATTCACTAAGTAATATTAAAACAAAATAGGTGTTAAATCATGGGCCAATCCCACCTATAATGAACTAGCAAAAAATAAGTTCTCTCAAATATTTTTCCTATGAACCCTTACTATGGGGAGGCTTGCTAACTGCCCTATAAATAGGTGTTCACCCCAAGCCCCTTCATCACATTGTGTTGGTCCAATTTATCTTCTCACTCGCTTTATGTATTCTCCATCAATGCCAATGGTATTTTCATCCTTTAATACCAAGGGAATAGCTTTTGCACTATTTTGTTCTTCTCCCAGGAGAATTCTTTTATAGGGAGGAAAAGTGGTAGGTGTTTCAACTTTACTACCATCAATAGCAGTACAAGAGTGTTTCATTGAAGATGACTCTGCATCTGCTATGTGTATATTTGAGGGTTCAGATTTCTTTTTCCATTCATAAAAAGACAACCAAGTTTTTTTTCTTTGACATATATGCCTTCCATACTTGTGCATCCTGAATTTTTCTTGATTTGGAGTACTAAAGTCAAAAGCATTAGACTCTGGATAAGTATATATATCCCAATTTAGCAAATTATTTTCAATCATGGAAGGATGCAAAATGCATATTGTTGACACCCAACCACTATGTATTCACATCGTTTTGATTTTATTAACTCACAAAACTTAACCACCTGGTAAATTTGTCCTGCAAATCTTCGATATTGTCCTACATATATTAGATATTATCGCTACAGATATATAAAATATATATACATAAAAAAAAAATTTAAAACTGGTAAAATTTTTATATGCCCATCATTATAACACTTTTTAAAATTATTAGCAAGTCAACAATAATGTGTTTATTTTAAAATTAACTGTGTTTTACGGCTAAAACAATGAAAACGTGTATACGGGCGTCAATTTTAAAGCCTGACTACGACATACACCACTCACCCTCATAGGTGAAGTGATAGTACACTTCATCTACCACTTGATTTTCATATGTGATGTCATTCGAAATTTAAATTAGGTCTATTTGAATTATTAATGCTTAGTGTTTTTTTTATGAAATAAGTAAAGTGATAGTAATTTTCATCCATTTTTTCAAATTTATAAAACATACCTATTACAATACTTTAAGTAAGGTCCATGAGTCAGAGTTTTTTTTATTATTTTAATAAATAGTGTGATAAGTTTTCAATTATTTTTTAACAACTTACACAATACAATAATTTAATTAAAGTAAAACTGGGTGAAATAATTAAAGTAAGACTTGCTTAAGTGATTAGTCACTACTTGTTCTAGAACAATAAGTGAAGTGATAGTTAGCATTTCTCATCATTTTTTTATTAAACTTATATATATTTCAATAACTCAATTAAAGTTTACTTGAATTATTTATCTTTAGATGTTTTTAGCAAGTTCTTTTACTGCAACGGATGAAGTGATAAGAGTGCTCATCAACTTTTTTGAAACTTACACATAGTTTAATAATTCAATTAATTAAAGTATGACCTACTTGAATTATTGGTTCTTATCTATCTTTATCTTTAATTGAATTATTGATCCCTACTTGTTTTAAGCTAGCTCTTTTAGTGTAATAAATGAATTGATAGCAATTCTCATCAAAAAAATTGAAACTTACACATAGTGCAATAATTCAATTAAAGTATGGCCTACTTGAATTATTGGTTCTTATTTGAATTATTGGTCCCTACTCATCTTTAGCAGTCTTTAGTACAATAGATTAAGTAAGACCTACTTGAATTATCGGTTCATGTCTATCTTTATCTTTAATTGAATTATTTACCCCCTACTTGTTATTAGCTAGCTCTTTTAGTGTAATAAATGAATTGATAGCAATTCTCATCAAACATTTTGAAACTTGCACATAGTGCAATAATTCAATTAAAGTATGGCCTACTTGAATTATTGGTTCATATTTTAATTATTGGTCCCTACCTGTCTTTAACGTGGTTTTTAAGTATAATAGATTAAGTGATAGTTGTCCTCGTCAAAAATTTTGGAACTTACACATAGTGTAATAATTAAATAAAAGTATGGCCAACTTGAATTATTGGTCCCTATCTATCTTTTTCTTTAACAAGGTCTTTTAGTATAATAGGTAAAATGATGATAATCCTCATTAACATTTTCGAAAACTTACACATAGTACAAAAATTCAATTAATGTAGGTCTACTTAAATTATTAGTCACCACCCATCTTTAGTAAGATATTTTAATAAAATATGTGTAATGATAGTAATCCCATTAGTTTTTTTTTAAACAATTTACATATAGTATAATAAATCAATCAAAATAAGACCTACTTAAATTATTAGTCTTTGTTTTTCTATAGCAAGGTTTTAAGTAATCAAATAATATTGATGTATAAAATTTTCCCCATTAATGTTCTTAATTTTAACCATTAATAACTTATGCTTGTCATGTATATAACTCTATGTTATAATGAGTGATTATTTACTAATAATTAAAATTCATCAATAATAATTGAATTGAAATAATAATAATTAATTAATTATAACTAATAATTCGATACCCTGTCTTAAATAGAATTCTAAAGATGATTTTAATGTGGCTCTATATCCATTCCTATGATGCAACATGTGACATTAACCATATACATATGATTTTCTGCGTCAATAAAATGATATCCAAATGATGCAATGTTCATAGATATGACAAAATGAGATGCAATAGAGTATCAAGCAACATTAATGTGACAAATTTAATCATTTGCATCAAAATATGAGATACAACTACCAATCCTCTATGACACTAGAGCTATGAAATTAATAATGTCCCTAATTGCAATGTAGTTTACGTAAAAACAAACCACAATGAAAATGAATTTCTATGCTAGGGATTTGTATTGTAGAAATGGGTTTTCTGTAGAACCATCTAAGCCTAACTCACAAAGAAATATTGGGATATGTGACATCAATTTCTATGTTAGGGATTTGTATTGTAGTAATTTTTTTTTTGTAACATCATCTAACCCTAATTCACTAAGTAATATTAAAACAAAATAGGTGTTAAATCATGGGCCAATCCCACCTATAATGAACTAGCAAAAAATAAGTTCTCTCAAATATTTTTCCTATGAACCCTTACTATGGGGAGGCTTGCTAACCGCCCTATAAAAAGGTGTTCACCCCAAGCCCCTTCATCACATTGTGTTGGTCCAATTTATCTGCTCACTCACTTTCTGTATTCTCCATCAATGCCAAGGGTATTTTCATCCTTTAATACCAAGGGAATAGCTTTTGCACTATTTTGTGATTCTCCCAAGAGAATTCTTTTATAGGGAGGAAAAGTGGTAGGTGTTTCAACTTTACTGCCATCAATAGCAGTCCAAGAGTGTTTCATTGAAGATGACTCTTCATCTGCTATGTGTATATCTGAGGGTTCAGATTTCTTTTTCCATTCATAAAAATACAACCAAGTTTTTTTCCTTGCCATATATGCCTTCCATTCTTGTGCATCCTAAATTTTTCTTGATTTGGAGTACTAAAGTAAAAAGCATTAGCCTCTGGATAAGTATATAGATCCCACTTTAGCAAATTATTTTCCATCATGGAAGGATGAAAAATGCATATTTTTTACACCCAACCACTGTGTATTCACATCGTTTTTATTTTATTGACTCACAAAACTTAACCACCTACTCAATTTGTCCTGCAAATCTTCGATATTGTCCTACAAATATTAGATATTATCGCTACAGATATATAAAATATATATATACATAAAAAAAATTAAAATTGGTAAAATTTTTATATGCCCATCATTATAACACTTTTTAAAATTATTAGAAAGTCAACAATAATGTGTTTATTTTAAAACTAACTGTGTTTTACAGCTAAAACAATGAAAAGGTGTATACGGGCATCAATTTTAAAGCATAACTATGACATATACCACTCACCCTCATAGGTGAAGTGACAGTACACTTTATCTACCACTTGATTCTCATATGTGATGTCATTCGAAATTTAAATTAGGTCTATTTGAATTATTAATGCTTAGTGTTTTTTTTATGAAATAAGTAAAGTGATAGTAATTTTCATCCATTTTTTCAAATTTATAAAACATACCTATTACAATACTTTAACTAAGGTCCATGAGTAAGAGTTTTTTATATTATTTTAATAAATAGTGTGATAAATTTTCAATTATTTTTTAACAACTTACACAATACAATAATTTAATTAAAGTAAAACTGGCTTAAATAATTAAAGTAAGACTTGCTTAAGTGATTAGTCACTACTTGTTCTAGAACAATAAGTGAAGTGATAGTTAGCATTTCTCATCAATTTTTTAGTTAAACTTATATATATTTCAATAACTCAATTAAATTTTACTTGAATTATTTATCTTTACATGTTTTTAGCAAGTTCTTTTACTCTAATGGATGAAGTGATAAGAGTGCTCATCAACTTTTTGAAACTTTTTGAAACTTACACATAGTTTAATAATTAAATTAATTAAAGTATGACCTACTTGAATTATTGTCTTTATCTATCTTTATCTTTAATTGAATTATTGATCCCTACTTGTTTTAAGCTAGCTCTTTTAGTGTAAAAAATGGTAACTGATAGCAATTTCATCAAACAAATTGAAACTTACACATAGTGCAATAATTCAATTAAAGTATGGCCTACTTGAATTATTGGTTCTTATTTGAATTATTGGTACCTACTCATCTTTAGCAGTCTTTAGTACAATAGATTAAGTAAGACCTACTTGATTTATCGGTTCATATCTATCTTTATCTTTAATTGAATTATTTATCCCCTACTTGTTATTAGCTAGCTCTTTTAGTGTAAGAAATGAATTGATAGCAATTCTCATCAAACTTTTTGAAACTTGCACATAGTGCAATAATTCAATTAAAGTATGGCCTACTTGAATTATTGGTTCATATTTGAATTATTGGTCCCTAACTGTCTTTAACGTGGTTTTTAACTATAATAGATTAAGTGACAGTTGTCCTCATCAAAAATTTTGGAACTTACACATAGTGTAATAATTAAATAAAAAGTATGGCCGACTTGAATTATTGGTCCCTATCTATCTTTTTCTTTAACAAGGTCTTTTAGTATAATAGGTAAAATGATAACAATCCTCATTAACATTTTCTAAAACTTACACTTAGCACAAAAATTCAATTAATGTAGGTCTACTTAAATTATTAGTCACCACCCATCTTTAGTAAGATATTTTAATAAAATATGTGTAATGATAGTAGTCCCATTAGTTTTTTTTTAAACAATTTACATATAGTATAATAAATCAATCAAAATAATACCAACTTAAATTATTAGTCTTTGTTTCTCTATAGCAAGGTTTTAAGTAATCAAATAATATTAATGTATAAAATTTTCCCCATTAATGTTCTTAATTTTAACCATTAATAACTTATGCTTATCATGTATATAACTCTATGTTATAATTAGTGATTATTTACTAATAATTAAAATTCATCAATAATGAGTGAATTGAAATAATAATAATTAATTAATTATAATTAATAAGTCGATACCCTGTCTTAAATAGAATTCTAAAGATGATTTTAATGTGGCTCTATATCCATTCCTATGATGCAACATGTGACATTAACCATATTAATATGATTTTCTGCAACAATAAAATGATATCCAAATGATGCAATGTTCATAGATATGACAAAAATGAGATGCAATAGAGTATCAAGCAACATTAATGTGACAAATTTAATCATTTGCATCAAAATATGAGATACAACTTACAATCCTCTATGACACTAGAGCTATGAAATTAATGATGTCCCTAATTGCAATGTAGTTTACGTAAAAACAAACTACAATGTAAAATGAATTTCTATGCTAGTGATTTGTATTGTAGCAATGGGTTCTCTGTAGAACCATCTAAGCCTAACTCACAAAGAAATATTGGGATATGTGACATGAATTTCTATGTTAGGGATTTGTATTGTAGTAATTATTTTTTTGTAACATCATCTAACCCTAATTCACTAAGTAATATTAAAACAAAATAGGTGTTAAATCATGGGCCAATCCCACCTATAATGAACTAGCAAAAAATAAGTTCTCTCAAATATTTTTCCTATGAACCCTTACTATGGGGAGGCTTGCTAACCGCCCTATAAATAGGTGTTCACCCCAAGCCCCTTCATCGCATTGTGTTGGTCCAATTTATCTTCTCACTCGCTTTCTGTATTTTCCATCAATGCCAAGGGTATTTTCATCCTTTAATACCAAGGGAATAGCTTTTGCACTATTTTGTGCTTCTCCCAGGAGAATTCTTTTATAGGGACGAAAAGTGGTAGGTGTTTCAACTTTACTGGCATCAATAGCAATCCAAGAGTGTTTCATTGAAGATGACTCTGCATCTGCTATGTGTATATCTGAGGGTTCAGATTTCTTTTTCCATTCATAAAAATACAACCAAGTTTTTTTCCTTGCCATATATGCCTTCCATTCTTATGCATCCTGAATTTTTCTTGATTTGGAGTACTAAAGTCAAAAGCATTAGACTCTGGATAAGTATATAGATCCCAATTTAGCAAATTATTTTCCATCATGGAAGGATGCAAAATGCATATTGTTGACACCCAACCACTGTGTATTCACATCGTTTTGATTTTATTGACCCACAAAACTTAACCACCTAGTTAATTTGTCCTGTAAATCTTCGATATTGTCCTACAAATATTAGATATTATCGCTACAAATATATAAAATATATATATATACATAAAAACATTAAAAGTGGTAAATTTTTTATATGCCCATCATTATAACACTTTTTAAAATTATTAGCAAGTCAACAATAATGTGTTTATTTTAAAATTAACTGTGTTTTACTACTAAAACAATGAAAATGTGTATACGGGTGTCAATTTTAAAGCTTGACTACGGCATAGACCACTCACCCTCATAGGTGAAGTGACAATACACTTTATCTACCACTTGATTCTCATATGTGATGTCATTCGAAATTTAAATTAGGTCTATTTGAATTATTAATGCTTAGTGTTTTTTTTATGAAATAAGTAAAGTGATAGTAATTTTCATCCATTTTTTCAAATTTATAAAACATACCTATTACAATACTTTAAGTAAGGTCCATGAGTAAGAGTTTTTTTTTATTATTTTAATAAATAGTGTGATAAATTTTCAATTATTTTTTAACAACTTACACAATACAATAATTTAATTAAAGTAAAACTGGCTTAAATAATTAAAGTAAGACTTGCTTAAGTGATTAGTCACTACTTATTCGAGAACAATAAGTGAAGTGATAGTTAGCATTTCTCATCAATTTTTTATTAAACTTATATATATTTCAATAACTCAATTAAAGTTTACTTGAATTATTTATCTTTACATGTTTTAGCAAGTTCTTTTACTGCAACAGATGAAGTGATAAGAGTGCTCATCAACTATTTTGAAACTTACACATAGTTTAATAATTCAATTAATTAAAGTATGACCTACTTGAATTATTGGTTCTTATCTATCTTTATCTTTAATTGAATTATTGATCCCTACTTGTTTTAAGCTAGCTCCTTTAGTGTAATAAATGAATTGATAGCAATTCTCATCAAACAAATTGAAACTTACACATAGTGCAATAATTCAATAAAAGTATGGCCTACTTGAATTATTGGTTCTTATTTGAATTATTGGTCCCTACTCATCTTTAGCAGTCTTTAGTACAATAGATTAATTAAGACCTACTTGAATTATCGGTTCATATCTATCTTTATATTTAATTGAATTATTTATCCCCTACTTGTTATTAGCTAGCTCTTTTAGTGTAATAAATGAATTGATAGCAATTCTCATCAAACTTTTTGAAACTTGCACATAGTGCAATAATTCAATTAAAGTATGGCCTACTTGAATTATTGGTTCATATTTGAATTATTGGTCCCTACCTGTCTTTAACGTGGTTTTTAAGTATAATAGATTAAGTGATAGTTGTCCTCATCAAAAAATTTGGAACTTACACATAGTGTAATAATTAAATAAAAGTATGGCCAACTTGAATTATTGGTCCCTATCTATCTTTTTCTTTAATAAGGTTATTTAGTATAATAGGTAGCTTGATAACAATCCTCATTAACATTTTCTAAAACTTACACATAGTACAAAAATTCAATTAATATAAGGTCTACTTAAATTATTAGTCACCACCCATCTTTAGTAAGATATTTTAATAAAATATGTGTAATGATAGTTGTCCCATTTGTTTTTTTTTAAACAATTTACATATAGTATAATAAATCAATCAAAATAAGACCTACTTAAATTATTAGTCTTTGTTTTTCTATAGCAAGGTTTTAAGTAATAAAATAATATTAATGTATAAAATTTTCCCCATTAATGTTCTTAATTTTAACCATTAATAACTTATGCTTATCATGTATATAACTCTATGTTATAATGAGTGATTATTTACTAATAATTAAAATTCATCAATAATAATTGAATTGAAATAATAATAATTAATTAATTATAATTAATAATTCGATACCCTGTCTTAAATATAATTCTAAAGATGATTTTAATGTGGCTCTATATCCATTCCTATGATGCAACATGTGACGTTAACCATATACATATGATTTTCTGCATCAATAAAATGATATCCAAATGATGCAATGTTCATAGATATGACCAAAATGAGATGCAATAGAGTATCAAGCAACATTAATGTGACAAATTTAATCATTTGCATCAAAATATGAGATACAACTACCAATCCTCTATGACACTAGAGCTATGAAATTAATGATGTCCCTAATTGCAATGTAGTTTACGTAAAAACAAACTACAATGTAAAATGAATTTCTATGCTAGGGATTTGTATCGTAGCAATGGGTTTTCTGTAGAACCATCTAAGCCTAACTCACAAAGAAATATTGGGATATGTGACATGAATTTCTATGTTAGGGATTTGTATTGTAGTAATTGTTTTTTTGTAACATCATCTAACCCTAATTCACTAAGTAATATTAAAACAAAATAGGTGTTAAATCATGGGCCAATCCCACCTATAATGAACTAGCAAAAAATAAGTTCTCTCAAATATTTTTCCTATGAACCCTTACTATGTGGAGGCTTGCTTACTGCCCTATAAATAGGTGTTCACCCCAAGCCCCTTCATCACATTGTGTTGGTCCAATTTATCTGCTCACTCGCTTTCTGTATTCTCCATCAATGCCAAGGGTATTTTCATCCTTTAATACCAAGGGATTAGCTTTTGCACTATTTTGTGCTTCTCCCAGGCGAATTCTTTTATAGGGAGGAAAAGTGGTAGGTGTTTCAACTTTACTGCCATCAATAGCAGTCCAAGAGTGTTTCATTGAAGATGACTCTACATCTGCTATGTGTATATCTGAGGGTTCAGATTTCTTTTTCCATTCATAAAAAGACAACCATGTTTTTTTCCTTGCCATATATGCCTTCCATTCTTGTGCATCCTGAATTTTTCTTGATTTGGAGTACTAAAGTCAAAAGCATTAGACTCTGGATAAGTATATAGATCTCAATTTAGCAAATTATTTTCCATCATGGAAGGATGAAAAATGCATATTGTTGACACCCAACCACTGTGTATTCACATCGTTTTGATTTTATTGACTCACAAAACTTAACCACCTGGTCAATTTGTCCTGCAAATCTTCGTTATTATCCTACAAATATTAGATATTATCACTACAAATATATAAAATATATATATACATAAAAAAAAAAAATTAAAACTGGTAAAATTTTTATTTGCCCATCATTATAACACTTTTTAAAATTATTAGCAAGTCAACAATAATATGTTTATTTTAAAATTAACTATGTTTTACGGCTAAAACAATGAAAACGTGTATACGGGCGTCAATTTTAAAGCCTGACTACGACATATACCACTCACCCTCATAGGTGAAGTGACAATACACTTTATCTACCACTTGATTCTCATATGTGATGTCATTCGAAATTTAAATTAGGTCTATTTGAATTATTAATGCTTAGTGTTTTTTTTATGAAATAAGTAAAGTGACAGTAATTTTCATCCATTTTTTAAAATTTATAAAACATACCTATTACAATACTTTAAGTAAGGTCCATGAGTAAGAGTTTTTTATTCTTATTTTAATAAATAGTGTAATAAATTTTCAATTATTTTTTAACAACTTACACAATACAATAATTTAATTAAAGTAAAACTGGCTTAAATATTTAAAGTAAGACTTGCTTAAGTGATTAGTCACTACTTGTTCTAGAACAATAAGTGAAGTGATAGTTAGCATTTCTGATCAATTTTTTATTAAACTTATACATATTTCAATAACTCAATTAAATTTTACTTGAATTATTTATCTTTACATGTTTTTAGCAAGTTCTTTTACTGCAACGAATGAAGTGATAGGAGTGCTCATCAACTATTTTGAAACTTACACATAGTTTAATAATTCAATTAATTAAAGTATGACCTACTTGAATTATTGGTTCTTATCTATCTTTATCTTTAATTGAATTATTGATCCCTACTTGTTTTAAGCTAGCTCTTTTAGTGTAATAAATGAATTGATAGCAATTCTCGTCAAACAAATTGAAACTTACACATAGTGCAATAATTCAATTAAAGTATGGCCTACTTGAAATATTGGTTCTTATTTGAATTATTGGTCCCTACTCATCTTTAGCAGTCTTTAGTACAATAGATTAATTAAGACCTACTTGAATTATCGGTTCATATCTATCTTTAACTTTAATTGAATTATTTATCCCCTACTTGTTATTAGCTAGCTCTTTTAGTGTAATAAATGAATTGATAGCAATTCTCATCAAACTTTTTGAAACTTGCACATAGTGCAATAATTCAATTAAAGTATGGCCTACTTGAATTATTGGTTCATATTTGAATTATTGGTCCCTACCTATCTTTAACGTGGTTTTTAAGTATAATAGATTAAGTGATAGTTGTCCTCGTCAAAAAAATTTGAACTTACACATAGTGTAATAATTAAATAAAAGTATGGCCAACTTGAATTATTGGTCCCTATCTATCTTTTTCTTTAACAAGGTCTTTTAGTATAATAGGTAAAATGATAACAATCCTCATTAACATTTTCTAAAACTTACACATAGTACAAAAATTCAATTAATATAAGGTCTACTTAAATTATTAGTCACCACCCATCTTTAGTAAGATATTTTAATCAAATATGTGTAATGATAGTAGTCCCATTAGTTTTTTTTTAAACAATTTACATATAGTATAATAAATCAATCAAAATAAGACCTACTTAAATTATTGGTCTTTGTTTTTCTATAGCAAGGTTTTATGTAATAAAATAATATTAATGTATAAAAAATTCCTCATTAATGTTCTTAATTTTAACCATTAATAACTTATGCTTATCATGTATATAACTCTATGTTATTATGAGTGACTATTTACTAATAATTAAAATTCATCAATAATAATTGAATTGAAATAATAATAATTAATTAATTATAATTAATAATTCAATACCCTGTCTTAAATAGAATTCTAGAGATGATTTTAATGTGGCTCTATAACCATTCCTATGATGCAACATGTGACATTAACCATATACATATGATTTTCTGCATCAATAAAATGATATCCAAATGATGCAATGTTCATAGATATGACAAAAATGATATGCAATAGAGTATCATGCAACATTAATGTGACAAATTTAATCATTTGCATCAAAATATGAGATACAACTACCAATCCTCTATGACACTAGAGCTATGAAATTGATGATGTCCCTAATTGCAATGTAGTTTACATAAAAACAAACTACAATGTAAAATGAATTTCTATGCTAGGGATTTGTATTGTAGCAATGGCTTTTCTGTAGAATCATCTAAGCCTAACTCACAAAGAAATTTTGGGATATGTGCCATGAATTTCTATGTTAGGGATTTGTATTATAGTAATTGCTTTTTTGTAACATCATCTAACCCTAATTCACTAAGTAATATTAAAACAAAATAGGTGTTAAATCATGGGCCAATCCCACCTATAATGTAAGTTTGGCATGGTATTCTACAATACTTATTTTTCACTATATTCATAACCCTTATATTAAATTCACTTGGGTAAATAATTGTTTTATAATTGGGAAATTTATTTTTGTTAAAGCAAAATGAGGTAATTTTTTTTCAACCTGAAACTCATAGTCAATGGTGATTAGATCACATGTATATCCACAGTGCAAAGACTTAGTTTTATCGATGTGGTCGCATAAATAATTATCTCGAAGGCATTATTTTAGGGGAAGTTTTCTTCATGGGCCTTCATCATTTTTCCATTTTTTATAAGTAAATGCCACACATAATCACTAGAATTTCCATACATATTCCCTCGTCCATATCATTGTATATCTCTCACCCAAGTTCTTATGAAAAATTGTCTACTATGCATAATTCGCTAATTCGCTCTAGAACTGGAAATTTGATAATTTTTCCATTGTCTAATGTTTTTTTTTCATTTTTTGCATATACATTTAACTTTGGATACATTGTTGAATTTATTTTTTATGAAATCTCTTTTACACTAGGTTTGATTGCATATTGCACAATCATAAACACAAACATCTTGTATTTTCTTAAAATATTGTTGTTCAACCATTGTTTTAAATGTATCATCGAACATATGTAACGATTCTCTATGTTTATTTGGAAATATGGTATTATGTGTTGACTTTGTCTGCTTCAATCGTCTTCTAATTAGACTTGTTTCGATAATATTATTGTTTCTTATTTATTTTTTGAGTTGATGCAACGATAAACATGGTCTCTTGTTTACATTGACATGATTTGTATTAAGTTCCATAGTGTGTTCATGTATGTTGTTGTTTTTGAAGCTAGAATTTAATGGCTTGCATAACTTACTAACAACACTTGTTTCAAAAAAATCCTTGTTTCTTATATGGTTTTTGATTTGATGCAATGATAGTCACAATCTCTTGTTTGCATTGATATGATCTATGTCAAGTTCTATGACATTTTCATATATGGCCATGTTTTCAATTCCACTAGTATTAGCCTCACTATTTTTTTTAATTCTTCTATATATTGCTCTTCATTAACTTATTTAATATGGTGTGAAATGTTTTTCTCTTGTAATATCTATTTCGAAGGCTCATAATTCAAATGGCCTACACGTGTTCCAAATTACATAACGTGGAATATTGTTGTGTATTTCTCAAACACACAAAATTCAACTACAATAGCGAGTGTATCAGTAGACCCTATGTCTGTAGTTATATTCAAGATATATCATATCCAATCATAACCAAAAAGGCCACCTTATATATTCCCTTTTTCATATGGAATTGTTTATTGTATAATGTATCCATGCCAATCTACTATTCCATGGAATTGCATAATTGCATCTTTGTTCGTGTAATGTTTTGTATGCAGTTTAATGCAAACGAATCATTATGCATGATTGAATTGCAAAACGTTTGTGAAATTATGCATCATAAATAGGGAACATCATATCATTTCTCCATCATTTTTCATATTGTTTCAAAACAACTTTCACCATAAATACTCTTGAACCCAAAACATATCTTAAACATATGTATACTCATCGTTTCCTCTATCAGCATCCATCTATGTTATGTTTCTTCCTAGGTTGTTATCTTTATTATATATTCACAATCAATTCTTATTGAGAGTTTTTTCATGCATAGAAGTGGTTTAAAATGTCTAGCAATTGGATTTTCTTCATGGAACAATATGTCATAACTTTCTTTGTGACGAGCCTCCAAATTAGGCATAAATTAAGGCCCATCTAACCTTTCTTAGGTACATAAAGGCTATATTAAATCTCTCCTTCTACACTTAATAATTTTTTTTAATCTTTAATATGTTCTTAGGAAGGTTTAGAGATAATTTCATATTTGTGCCTAATATTATTTATTTTTGAAGAATATTGTGACAATATTGGGCAGATTATGAAGATTTGGAGAAGGAGATAATTTAGGGACTTTCTCCCCTACTACATGAGGATAAATATTGGAGAATAAATGAAAAAAATATCATGAAATTATTGAGATATTATGGAACTCCGATGATTGAGAAAATCTAGGAATGTGTTCCCTGACATTTAATGCAAATTCCTAGTGTTGGGAACCAGATCCACTATTTGAGGGATTTTGGAGGGGAAATATTCCTCCTTTCAAGGAGAATTATTCCTCATCAATTTGTGTAAGTAAAAATTCTAATTGGCCTCTAGAGGCATGTATTTTTAGTCTTTTTTGTGGAGAAAACTTGTTGTTTAGCATCTTCATTTTCATTTCTTGCAAGGATGTACTTGGATTGATTCACATAATGAATTCTGGCACCATTTTTAGCTTTTAAATCTTTTTTTATTCCATAGGCCTCTGATTCTCCTTGGGCTTGGCCATCCCACGAGCCTCAAATCCCTATTGCATGATTTCTTTATGTTCTTTTCACTTCTTATTCACATGCATCTATTATTCTTGTTTTGCCTATTTTTGTATTTAGTATTGATGCTTTTCCTGTTGTAGGATTGAGTGAAATGATTGAAGTGAGTTATTTTGCAGGTTATTTATAGATTCACAAGCATTATTCATCCTTATAATAAATTTGGAAGGTCATCTTCATCATTGAGCTACTTGGATTTTAATACTTGTTCACAAATATAGGATTTCAAGACATGCCTTGTAGCGAAATAGTAGTAATTTTATGTTATTTTTTAGAATGGTTTAATGAACTTCATTTGAGTGGATTCGACTTGTATTAGGTCATAAAAATATTCAAGTTAATAACAAAATTTACCCCATTTCATTTTCACTTGATTAGGTTAGGCATTTGATAGGTTAACTAGCTCACTAGTTCTTGAAATTTCTAGTTTTTAGAGTAGTAATTTTTTGTTATTTTTTAGCACGTGTGAACAGGGGTATTTTGGAGTGATTCCACTTGAAGTGGAGACCTAAGACATCATAATTTATAATAATAAAAATTCCCATCCAATTTGAATTTTATTTACTTACTCATTCAATGAGTTATCTCCAAAATAGGACTTCTTGTAGCAAAAACAGAACTTCCTGTAGCACTCTTGTATGTTAATCCAAGTTGTCATTGATGGTAACAGGTTGAATGAATGAACACACTTGATGAAGGTTGAAAGACTAGAAGAGGCTGCATTGTGAAATATTACTACACTATTATTGAATGCATGATGCTTTACCTTCATGACCTTTTTGGGTACTATCATAATGACATAGATGTCATGGACAATCATGGAAAATTGTTGGACGGCACTCTTGAAATTATAAAAAAATGATCTAATTTCAGGAATAGTCACAAAGAAAAATATTTCTTGTCACCTTGGAGGCATCCTTTAGCTTTGGCTCCTTCACCATCTTGAAGAGGACTCTTTCCTCTTTCCAACGAGCCCTCACTCAGCTCCTAACTCTAAATATTCTAAGAGAAATTGATTTTTGAATTTTTCCTATCCTATCTTGTGTCCCAACCGACCTACACTTAGTCATACATGTCAGTTTCACTCCAAACAGGACATGTCTATCCATCATAATCAACTCCTATATAAATACATGTTCGAACCTCCATTTCAATCATAATTTTTTTGGTCATCTAATACAGAGTGTGAAGAACATAAACAATTCACATCTTGTGAACTTTAAGGGTCTTAAAAGGAGAACAAGGAGAATTATTTGGGCTTAAAGATCACACTAAAACACACCAAAATTTCTATGAAGAAAAGTTGTAGACCTCCTGTAGCTTAATGTCGGATCTGTGATTTCGTATTGGAGCAGCCCTTATCTTGGCTCAGTCCTGTCCAAAATTGACTACAACTCAGATCTGTTAGCATGAGGATAGTGCTGCAATAGAGACAGAGGTATATATAGGCAAAAAACTAGTGCCTTGAAGAAGCCACAGTTTGGTGCTATAATGGAGACTATTGTTTGATGCTATGAAGGAGCTACAGTTTAGTAATATTATTCAATGATTCAGTGCTATCTCATATTCGGTGATATCCCAGTTTCGGTGCTAGTAAAGTGATCATATTTCGGTGATATTACAGTGATATATTTCAGTGGCATCTCAATTGTGGACAATCACCTTGGAAGTTTGGAATAGTGACATGTGATGACTTAAACAAGAATTGTTAAGAAGCCTGCAGTTTTGTGGAGGATAGTCTAGACCAGAATTCTGTCTTCTTGAGTTGTCATACTTCAACATATACATCATCAATTGGAGCAGGTCCTATTGATTGTGGAAGCTGGTTTTAAGGATTGTTTTGGATAAATCCTTGAAGGTAACATTGAGGACATATGCAGTCAATGGTGGAGACCTAAAGATTGAAGAACATCAGACACTTTTGAAGATAATTGAAGCTTTGAACAGTGCATAATCCTGTTGGAGACACTCAAGTAAGTACATTACTCATTTTATTAAAAAAAGGACTGAAGGATTGGTGTCCTTGGAGTAGGAGCTCCTAAACACAAGGTTGGTGCCTTGAGAAGATAGGGTCGAAGCCCTAGAGGTCGGAGCCTCATCAAAGTCCAAGTTGGTGCTTGGCAAACAGGTTGGTGCATGTTTCATTAAAAGGGTTGGTGCCCTTCTCTCATCTATTGTATACTATTATTGAAAAGGGATTGAATTTCTCTTTAATTCTTAATATCATTATTATATATATCTCTTTGTCTTTAATTGTGAAGAATCTAACTGGAAATAATTAACAATTGAAAAGAAATACTAATTCACCCCCCTCTCAGTATTTCCAACAATTGGTTTCAGAGCCAGCTTCTTCATTATCAGCCTAACAGCTGGAAGAAGGATTCTCAGGCACAACGAAGAACATGGAAGCAACAGGGAAACTGCCTATCTTTGATGGAACAAATTTTAGTTTCTAGAAAAAGAGGATGTCCTACAATCTAATGTCTCTTGGCCCTGAAATATGGCACTCTATTTTGGATGGATACAAAGCTCTCGTCGGTCTTCCAATAGATCTAGATGAAAGAAAAGCCTACATTGCTAATGTCAAAGCTTTAAATTCCATCACTAGCGGAATCACCGATTCTGAATTTACAAAAGTCATGAACTATGACTCAGCCAAAGAAGTATGGGATAAATTGGTTTCGCTATATGATGGGGACTCCAAAGTTAAGAAGGCAAAGCTTCAAACCTATAGAAGACAATTCGAGAGTCCAAAAATGGATGATGAAGAAGATATTGCATCATACTTCCTCACAGTAGCTGAAGTGGTTAACTCTCTTAAAGGACTAGGGGAAAATATTGAAGAAAGCACCATAGTTCTAAAAATCCTGAGATCACTTCCTGACAAATTCAACTCCAAAGTAAGTGCGATAGAAGAAATGAAGGACCTAGATACTCTCAAGATGGATGAACTTCATGGAATTCTTATTGCCTATGAGATGAGGAAAGGGATCCCAAATTTCAAAGAAGCGGCTTTCAAAGCCTCAAAATATACAAAAGAAGGAAAAGGATGGAATTACAACAATGATGAATCAGATACTGAAAACGAGTTAGCTCAATTTGTACGAAGACTAAAAAGGGGATCTAAGTTAAAAGGTAAGTACCCTCTTATTTGTTTCAATTGTGGAAGAATAGGTCATTACGCTACAAAATGTCCTCATAAACATGATAGTGATGATGAAAAGGACTCTAAAAGAATGATGTACAAAAAGAAAGGGTTTAATAAGAATAACTTCTTCTCTAAACAAGATGAGTCTGATGAAGATGAATTCGTAGATAAAGAGGAAATCAACTAGAAATGTGCATCAGTACAAAGAAAGTGATGATGAATCAGATGAGGAAAGTAATTATGTTGGAAGCAACGAAACACTATTCATGGCATTTACAAATGATGATGACTCAGAAATAGAAGATGAAAGAAACATGGATATTTTGCTAATAAGTGCCATTGAAGAAAATGAGAATCTACAAAAGAAGATAATTTCTCTCAAAATAGAAAGAGAGGAAGCAAAAAGAAGGGAAGACTTATTGAACATCAAGTTAAAAGAGAAGGATGATATTTGTGAAAAACGTGAAGCTGAAATAGTGTCCCTAAGAAAGGAATTGGAGAAAATCAAAAGGAGTTGGCAAAGCTATCTAGCTCTTAACAACATTCTTAATACTCAAAGACCTCAACATGAAAATTCTGGAATTGGTTTCAAAGGAGAATCATCAAGTACAAAGAATAATGCCAGAATTTATGCTGATGTACTCTCTTGCCATCCAAAAGAAGAAAATTCATCTCAGGAAAAAGGTCACATCTCAAAACCAAGATTTGAAGAAAGAGAAACTCCAAGGAAGAATGTTGATTCAAGCTATGGATACTACAACAGGTATCAAACTATTCTTCTTGGGCATTGTTACAATTGTAAAAACTTTGGGCATCAAGCTAAGCATTGCAAGGCTCATAAGAATGAAGCACCAAGATTGAATAATCAACCAAACCAACTGTGTGGGCCTAAAGAGTAAGAAAAAATCAAAACCTACAATTCCTTTGATCCTTTGGCTAAGTTTTATCCGTCTTTCTCATTATGTGATGATTATGATCACAATGAACAAAATTTCCCTCTCAAAAGGGAAAAAGTTAAAAATGTAAATCTCAAAACTGATAAATGTGGCCTAGCTCTATGTGCTCATAGTGAAGAAAATCATTGGTTCGTGGATAGTGGATGCTCGAGACATATGATAGGTGACCAAAAGAAGTTTATCTCATTGAACAAGAAAAATGGAAATGTATCCTTTGGAAGTGGATCTACTAAAATCACTGGAAAATGGATTGCTACCCTTGTCAATGGACTAGGAAAGGCTCAAAATACCTTGCTGGTAGAAGGGCTCAAACACAATCTCTTAAGTGTCAGCCAGATTTGTGACCAAGGACATAATGTTGTCTTTAGTACAAAAAATTGTGAATTAAGAGACTCGTCCTTAGGAGAGCTTGTGGCGAAAGGAGTAAGAACACTAGATAATGTTCACATTCTTAGTAGAATCTAAGAAGATAAATGTTACTTAATTCAAACAGATGAAAGTTGGTTATGGCACAAGCGATTGGGGCATACAAGTTTTGACAACCTAGTCAACATCTGCAAAAATGATGCAATAAGGGACATTCCAAAAATGTGCAAACCAAATCAAGTTGTATGTGGCCCATGCTAACATAGAAAGCAAACCAGAACTAGCCACAAAACCAAGGAGTTCTCAACATCAAAACCTTTGGAAATCATTCATGTAGATTTGTGTGGGCCAACTAGAACTCCAGCTCTTCAAGGTGAAAGTTGCTTTGCTCTATTTGTTGATGACTATACTAGAATGATGTGGATATATTTCATAAAATATAAATCTGAAGCATTTGAGTGTTTTAAGAATATTAAAGCTCTCATTGAAAATGAAAAAGATTCTAATATTAAATGTCTTGGAATGGATAGAGGAGGAGAACTCACTTCGAAAGAGTTTAATAAATTCTGCAAAGAGCATGGAATCGAAAGAGAACTCTCTACTGCTAGGACACCCCAAAAAAATGGAGTAGTTTGAAAGAAGGAACCGAACCATTCAAGAAATGGCTAGGACAATGCTACTAGCAGCTGATTTGCAACCAAAATTCTGGAGAGAAGCAGTTGGCACTGCAGTTTATACCTTAAATCGAACTCAACTGAAACCAAATAATGAAAAGACTCCTTATGAATTATGGAAAGGAAGACCTGCTTCAGTAAAATATTTTAGAATATTTGGAAGAAAATGTTTCATAAAAATAAATGATGACTCACCAAGTAAATTTGACTCTAGAACTGACGAAGGAATATTTCTTGGATACTCCACTAGGAGAAAAGCTTACAAATGTTACAACAATCATCTACGAAGAATAATGGAAAGCATTGATGTGAAGATTGATGAAGGCCTTCTAGAAAAAAGAATTGAAGATCATGAAGTTGAGTCTTTCTTTGAACAAAGTGAAGAAGAAGAACCTAAAAGAGAAGAGGAGAATGAAGAATCTCAAAATGAATCTTCACAAACTCCCTCCAAGATCAATTTTGTTCAAATATATCATCTGAAAGAACAAGTCATCGGAAAAATAGATGAAGGAATCCAAACTCGAAGAAGAATGATAAGCACCCCAAGAAAAGATGATGTGGTTCTATTATCTTTAATAGAACCTGAAAATTTTTCTCAAGCAAGCAAAGATCCTTATTAGATAAAGGCCATGGAAGAAGAAATGTCTCAAATCGAAAAAAATGAGACTTGGGAACTAGCACCTCGCCCAAAACATAAAAATATAATTGGAACAAAATGGGTATTCAAAAACAAGATGAATGAAGATGGACAAATCATCAGAAATAAAGCCAGACTTGTCTACAAAGGATACTCGCAAATCGAAGGAATTGACTTCGAAGAAACCTTTGCACCAGTAGCTCGAATGGAAGCCATAAGAATTTTTTTAGCATTTACTTGCTCAAAATGATTCAAGGTTTATCAAATGGATGTAAAATCAATATTCCTGAATGGAGATCTCAAGGAAGAAGTTTACATGGAGCAACTAGAAGGATTTGATCTTGTTGAAGGAAAAGACTTTGTATGCAAACTAAAAAAGGCCTTGTATGGATTAAAACAAGCCCCTAGAGCATGGTATGCTAAGTTGGATCACTATCTACAACAAGAAGGTTTCAAAAAGGGAGTGGCAGGTAGCAGTCTCTACATGAAGATGGACAAGGGAAAACTTTTGATCACTCTTGTTTACGTTGATGATCTAATCTTTTCTAGAAATGATGAAGAAATAAGCCATGAATTTGCTCTAAATATGTCCAAAAAATTCGAGATGTCAATGATCGATGAGTTGTCTTACTTTCTTGGGCTACAAATATCTCAAACTTCTGCAAGCATGTTTATATCTCAGGAAAAATATCTTAAATACATGCTTAAAATATATGGGATGGAAGTTTGTGCACCTATGAGCACACCAATGACCACAGATTGTAAATTAAGAAAAGACGATGATACCCCTCAAATAGATGCAACTATTAACAGGTCAATAATTGGAGCTCTCCTATACTTAACTGCTACAAGACTAGATATTATGCAAGCAGTAGGAATGGTAGCAAGATTTCAGTCAAGTCCTAAACAATCCCATCTAGCAGCTATGAAAAGAATTCTCAGATATCTGAAAGGAACAACTTATTTTGGTCTTTGGTATCCTAAGAGTTCAAATCTTATTGTGACAACTTATTCTGATGTTGATTGGGTTGGAAGCGTGGATGATCGTAAAAGCACCAGTGGAAATGCATTCTTTATGGGAGATTGTCTTGTATCTTGGCTCAGCAAAAAACAATCATCTATATCCCTTGCTACAGCTGAAGCAGAATATATAGTTGTTTTTTATTGTTGTACACAAATTCTATGGATGAAGGAAGCTTCGAAGGATGTCAACATAGAAACTAAGCAACCAATTACTATTTTTTGTGACAATACTAGCACAATCAGTCTTTCAAAAAATCCGGTGATGCACTCAAGAACCAAACATATTTCAATCAAATACCACTTTCTCCATGAACAAGTTGTTGAACACAATATCAGGTTGGAATACATCAATACAAAAGAGAAAATTGCGGATATCTTTACAAAACCCCTTCCACGAGAAGCATTTGAGTATCTTCGCCAAAATATGGGGGTCATTTCTCTTGCATCACATTAAATCAAGCAGCATGTCAGGGGTTCAGTATGTTATGGGGAGTAGCATGACAAGGGGATCACTTTGTCATTGATGTCAAAGGGGGAGAAAAGGAAAATATTTCCATCCAATGACAAAGGGGGGTATTGTTAATCCAAGTTGTCATTGATGGCAACAGGTTGAATGAATGAACACACTTGATGAAGGTTGAAAGACTAGAAGAGGTTGCACTGTGACATATTACTGCACTATTATTGAATACATGATGCTTTACCTTCATGACCTTGCTGAGTACTATCATAATGACATAGATGTCATGGAAAATCATGGAAAATTGTTGGAGGGCACTCTTGAAATTATAAAAAAATGATCTAATTTCAGGAACAGTTACAAAGAAAAATATTTTTTGTCACCTTGGAGGCATCCTTTCACTTTGGCTCCTTCACCATATCGAAGAGGACTCTTTCCTCTTTCCTAAGAGCCCTCACTCAGCTCCTAACTCTAAATATTCTAAGAGAAATTGATTTTTGAAGTTTTCCTATCCTATCTTGTGTCCCAACCGACCTACACTCAGTCATACATGTCGATTTCACTCCAAACAGGACATGTCTATCCGTCATAATCAACTCCTATATAAATACATGTTCAAACCTCCATTTCAATCATCATTTTTTTGGTCATCTAATAAAGAGTGTGAAGAACATAAACATTTCACATCTCGTGAACTTTAAGGGTCTTAAAAGGAGAACAAGGAGAATTATTTGAGCTTAAAAATCACACTAAAACACATCGAAATTTCTACGAAGAAAAGTTGCAGACCTCCTGTAGCTTAATGTCGGATCTGTGATTTTGTATTGGAGCAGCCCTTATCTTGGTTCAGTCCTGTCCAAAATTGACTGCAGCTCGGATCTGTTAGCATGAGGATAGTGTCGCAGCAGAGACAGAAGTATATATAGGCCACAACTCAGTGCCTTGAAGAAGCCACAGTTCGGTGCTATAATGGAGACTATTGTTTGATGCTATGAAGGAGCTACATTTCAGTAATATTATTCAATGATTCAGTGCTATCTCAGATTCGGTGATATCCCAGTTTTGGTGCTAGTACAGTGATCATATTTCGGTGATATTACAGTGATATATTTCAGTCGCATCTCAAGTGTGGACAATCACCTTGGAAACTCGTAATAGTGACATGTGATGACTTAAACAAGAATTGTTAATAAGCCCGCAGTTTTGTGGAGGATAGTCTAGACCATAATTATGTCTTATTGAGTTGTCATACTTCAACATATACATCATCAATTGGAGCAGGTCCTATTGATTGTGGAAGCTAGTTTTAAGGATTGTTTTGGAGAAATCCTTGAAGGTAACGTTGAGGACATATGCAGTCAATGGTGGAGACCTAAAGATTGAAGAACATTGGACACTTTTGAAGATAATTGAAGCTTTGAACAGTGCAGAATCTTGTTGGAGATACTCAAGTAAGTACATTACTCATTTTATTAAAAAAAGGACTGAAGGATTGGTGTCCTTAGAGTAGGAGCTCCTAAACACAAGGTTGGTGCCTTGAGAAGATACGGTCGAAGCACTAGAGGTTGGAGCCTCATCAAAGTCCAAGTTGGTGCTTGGAAAACAGGTTGGTGTATGTTTCATTAAAAGGGTTGGTGCCCTTCTCTCATCTATTGTATACTATTATTAAAAAGGGATTGAAGTTCTCTTTACTTCTTAATATCATTATTATATATATATATATATATCTCTGTCTTTAATTGTGAAGAATCTAACTGGCAATAATTAACAATTGAAAATAAATACTGATTCACCCCCCTCTCAGTATTTCCGACATTGTAGCACATGTAAACCTGAATAGATTTGCTCAAAAAGCTTGGTTTTTGTCTCTTAAGCTTGAATCATGACCCCTAGGATCTAAATCCATAATTGAGGAAGAATAAACACCACTTAGGACAATAATTTTTACAAAATAGATTAGGCATATTTATTTGAATTCATGCTCTTAGGATCTTAATTACAAATTGGTGTTCTTGCCTAGGATTAATTTCTTTTCAAAGAAACACTTCCAGTTATGCAATTAGTTTATGATTTCATTTAAGGACATTCACTCCATTACATAAGATCAACAATATAAGGACACATTGTATGTTGCATATGTAATTTCAATATCTCTTAAGTTTGTACGAACCCCGGGTTGATAATTAAAGTTGGTAGCCTTGGGAATTGCAACATTCTTGCTGCAATATTGAGGCTCGTCACTTTTTGGTGTCGTTTACGGGAAGGTGTAAATGTATGCATTGTTCTCTTCCCTAGTTGATTCATTTATTTTTTTTCTGCAAAATTAAAAAATATTTGCATTAGGAATATTTCATTTCACAAACAGAAAATTGCATTGCATTGCAATTCTTATTCAAAAATAAATAAAAATGCTTTCCCAACACCAACCCCCACATTTGATCACATGGTGCAGTAAGAACCACATCGCCATCCAATTTTGCAGGTATAAGAATAATAGGTGGTAGATAAGGCAGAAGAAATGGATGCAGATGATGGCAATCAAGGAGATCCTATTGGATTTCCCATTCAAAATATTGATGTCAGTGTGCATATGAAGAACATCCCTCCATATTTCCTTCCCAACTTCCATGGTATGAGGTAAGAGGATCTAGAAACCTTTATCTTTGAGTTTTAAATTGTTTGTAGATCTTATGGTTACTCACTAAACACTCAAAGGTTGAGATTGTTTTTGGAAACATTGAAGGATAAAGCTCTTAAATGGTTCATGAGTTTAGGTATTAATTCAATAAGATAATGGAATGATATGCAAAAGATATTTCTAGACAAATATAAATAGCATGATATTAAAGAAGAAATTTTTATAATGAATCAAGAAGAAGATGAGAGCCTTGAGGATCTAATAGAGAGATTTATGTATAATGTTAAGAGGGAAAAATTCCATCATTCAGGATTTGACACACTAAAAACCCTCTTACTTAGAACAATTAGGGATGAGTGGATTTATCTTCTTGATCTCAAGAGTAGAGAAGATGTATACCAAATATTATTTGAATAAATTTGTGAAACATGCAAGCACATATCAAGAGCAAGGGAAAGAGTAAGTAAATCGGCAACAAGATCGGTAAGTCAAGGTAAACTTGGAAATTTGTTTGATGACTTTAAAATGGAAATTCTTAGCAATATAAGTGAACAAGTAGAAATGTTAAGAATAGAAAATGATAAAAAACAAGATGTTGATATTTGTGTTATCCATGAAAAATCACATGCAACTAAATATTGTCCATCATTACCAAGGTTGAAGGAATTGTATTACGAAGATAGTGGAGCAAGTCAATCACCAAAGAAAATATGTTATGTAGCTCCAAGAAGACCATGGAAACCTATTCAACTTGGTATGGTTCAAGAACCTAATTCACAATTTCAAGCCTATGCACATCCATCTCAACGTAATTGGAACACACTCTTTCCTTGGAAATCTTGGCCATCTCAACCCAAAAACCAATCTTGGAAACAAGGTTGGCAAGAACCTTATGGGAGAAATCCACAATATCCTCAATATTTTCCTCAATATCCTCCATACCAAACTCCATGATATCCCTACCATCCACATCCACCACAATAACAACCTCAACCACATCCATCTCATAGATCCACTCCCACTCAAATACCTGTACCATCATTTCCAAATCCATACAAAGAAGTAGCTCAGCCCACTTACAATGCTGAGGTACAACACTTACAAACATATCCTCTTGATCTAAATAGTATTCATCTTATATTAGGAAAGGTATTGAAAAAAAGAGATTCGCTTGATGTCATTGAAAGACAACATTTAGAAAAAGAAGATTCAAATGAGAATACCAAAGAATTATGGGTTGCACTTGATGAAGATCAGACATCAAAATCAGATTTTGAGGAAGTTACATTATGTTCACCAATATATCCTCTATGTTTTCAAGAGAATAATCAACAAAAATAAGAATATATGAATTTCATGGAAGAAGAAGACATCCAATATGATCCAGATTAACAGGTGGACCAAGAGCATCACAACTATATTGAAATATGGTTCCAGAAAATCATTAAGTTGCAACAACACACTCTTCTCCAACAATACTTGATATCATCTTAGTCAAAGCAGTTGGTCTCCCATATTTAGGTACATGTCAAAGAATATCTTTCAACCCTACATATGATTCTATCTATCATCTTGATGTGCACATGGCTCCATTGGAAGTATTCCTATACTTGAAAGAGATTTTGTTTTTCAAGTAGAGTAGGATAGAAAAAAATAATAATAAAAGAAATGAAAAAAGAGAAAAAATAAAAGAAAAAAATCTCAGGTGAAAACCTCTTTTGAGGCACCTAAGATTGACTCACTGATTGAAAACCTCCATGAGGAGGTTAATGGGTTGGAAAAAAGATAAAATAAGAGAAAAATAAAAGATCCTAGGCGAAAACCTCCTTTGAGGCGCCTAGGCAGACATACTAGTTGAAAACCTCATTGAGGAAGCTAGTAGGCCTAAAAAAAAATGAAAAAAAATGAAAAAATGAAAATAAAAAGATTATTTTCTCCATGTATCTCCCTCTGATGAATGCAAGTTCTCTCCAACCTTTGCAAAATAAAAATTTGGTCAAAAATCTAGTCAAATAAAGTCAAACTTGGACTTCCTTCGCCTTTGCTAAGATGATCCAAAAGGACCAATTTCATGCCAATCCATCACCCTCATCCATTTCCAACATCCACCTATCATTTCCAAGCTTTTCTCATTAATTTTAATTGTTGTCCTAAAATGCTACAGGAAGTCCTGGTTTTTAGCATAATTTTTTTTTTTATTATATCTCAAAAACCATGCATCCATTTTTTAATTTGTTTCATGGGGATATGCATATAAATGATGGTAACACGATCAAGAAAATTTAGTAAATTCTAGTGCACACTTTGTGAGAAATCGACCTCCATAACCTACAACCATTTTTAAATTCTCTCAAGATTCTTACATCAAATGGCCGAGATTTTTTATGGTGAGCTGGATAGGGATGATGGTAACAAGCTCAAAAAAATTCAGGTCAATCCAGTATACCGTTTAAGAGTTATGTATAAAAAAATTCTGCTACAAGGGGGTTTTCTTGAAATGCTACAGGAAAAACTGTAATTGCTACAGGAAGTTACAATAAGCTACATGCAGGTGTATCGAGGAAAAAAAACAATCAAAAAGAGCCTTGAGGTGTAAAAAAATCAATGAGGGGATTCTTCCCATCATTTCTTGCCAACTTCTCATCACTCCTCCATCTCAAGCACAAGGTTTTTTTCTTTCTAACTTTACCTCATGCCACCTCTATAAATATATAAAATACACAGAGTTCTTGCACTCCATTTTCCAAGGCCACACCCCTTCCTCACCAATCTATAATCATCCTACCATCACCCTAAGACCACCTCACACTCTCCCTCATCATTCATATAGAGCTAGACACCTAAAATAAGCAGAGAAAGAGACTGCTACAAGAAAATGTAACTTCATGTAGAAATCCTTGTGTAAGCACCAGAGAATCCTTGAAAATGGTTTTAAACAATCATGGAGATCAATAAGACTTGTGAGATGATGGCACTACAAGGAGGATCCTCCACCAACAGACATACACGTGAAGACTCAACAAGGTACCTCCATGTTACACCATTTTTTGATCATCTAACCTATTATCATTAGATGAACCCAAGTACAGCATGTAAGACCAATTTTACCCTAAGTAAAATTGCTTTCACCACATTTGATTACATTTCTTGGTCATATTTAACCCAAAACAAGGTAATCAATTAAATAAATCATTATTTATTTAATTATTTCCTAAGAATAAGTTATTTAAATCATTATTTAAATACTATTCCTAGTTAAATTTGACTAAATCATTTTTAAATAATTAAATAAACCATTATTTATTTAATTATATCCCCATCATTCCCTTAAAATAACAAATAAATCATTTATTTATTTGTTATTTATAAATAAAGGAAAATTGGCCCAAGTCAAAAATCCTTTTCCCTCCAACAAATATAATAAAATATTCCTAAAGGGTGATTCTAGAATGCGATTAATAATATTTTATTCATGCACCAAGTTCTAGAACACCCCAATATTTTGTTGTAAATAGAAGGGTTTTCCCCATTCATTAGTCACCTCCATTGCATTAGATCACACTAGATCTACTCTTGGTCACCATTTCCATTTTTTGCATTGTGAGCTCCCATTGACTTCTATGTTTGTTAGGGTTTTCCACATTAACCAAAGAGAGGAATGTTAGATCTGAAACACTGAGGACTTCCAAGAACCCATCCCACTGAGGAGAACTGGAAAACACCTTTCTTGTTTTCCTCACAGGTGCCCCATTCTTTAATATAATATAAAAAATTCTTTTAAATACATTGTTCTTGTCTTGTCTATTGGATGTATGGAGCCATATTGTATTTCATCTGCTTAATATCTTTTTGTATTTAGATCTGGATTGTTGCAGCAAACTTAAAGATATTTTGCAGCCATAATCGATGTTAGGGCTATTTGTTATGCGTAGCTAAATTGAACTTTTATGACGAAATATTCATACTAACAATTGGCGACTCCACACGGGTTTTCTTTTGCGACCACTGTCGTTTTCTATATTCCTGCATATCCAACTGTTTCAGACCCTAGGGTTTCTCTTCAATTTTTTGTTTTTCCTATTTTTATGCTAGTTTTTACCTCTAAAACCCTCAAACATTCAAATTTCTAACTTCCATGTGTTTTTGGTCCTATTGCGCAGGTGACCGACATCAGCCGCAGCTGAGACGACAATTTTTTCTGAAATCTGTCGTCGCAAGACCCGGATCTGCAGGTCACACTTATCGGCCCAAAAAGTGTGACCTGGCCTTGAGGTCGCACTTTTCTGCCCCAAACCTGCGACCTGGCCTGAAAACAGGCCAAAACCTGCGACCTGCACTTTTTTCTGCAATTTTCCAGCACTTTTTCTGGGTTTGAATGAAACTTCTGTCAGGGTTTTCCAGCCTCTATCTCCACCCGTTCAGACCTGTTTCTGATCTGTTTCACTCAACTAAGTGGGACCCTTTCCCCTCTGGGCTCTTGTCCCCTCCATTTTTTGTGGGAGAGTTTTTTGTTGTTCCAGACGTCTGAATTTCCAGAGCTTCAGTCCTATTTACTTCAAATCTGATACCTCCTTTTCAGATCCCCACAGGTCAGCTCTTCTTCCCTTTCCAAACACCTCCTTTCGTTTTGGTTCATCTCTAGGGTCACCTCTTTTACCCCCCTATTTTTCGTTGATCTCCTCTCTTCTAGCAGCAACCTTGCCCCTGCCTCTTTGCTGTTTTCTACACCACTTTTCAACAGAATCCTCCATTAGATCCCCATCCCTCCGGACTTTAGATCTATTGGCCTCTTTTTTGCGTGTTTTTCCCTCTTATCGTCTAGTTTTTATAGACCCACCTCCTTGGGTTAGACTGATGCATTGATAGTTGTTAATTTTCTGTTCTTTTAGTCTTATTTACTGCAGATTTATTTTCAGTTACACAACACTTTTTTCTTTTACTCTCAAAACGGTTGGGTTTAATCAATTAAAATTAATGCACGCCACACACTGACCCTAAGCAAAGAAGAGCCTGGTTAACACTGCCTGGCAAAGACTTTAAAATTAATTGACACTGCACCTCCCTGCCCTTCTCACCTTGCTGCCCTTGTCGGTTTTTCTTCTTCCCATCATCATTGCGCCTCCAAGGCGTTGGTCTCAGAAAATTCTTAGCCTTCACCCTCAGTTTCCGGTTGGTCGACTTCCTCCATCCCGTCGTCATCGAGTAAGTCCTCCCCTGAGTCTGCCCTCCTACTTTTCCTCTGATTGTTCGGGTTCTCCCCTTGGTTCTCCCCCTCTTACCTTCACCATGTCCAGTTCAAGACCTACTACCAGCAGCAACCCCAGTACTATAGCTGGGTCCATTACCAGTGGAACCACTACGGGACCTACCTCGACTACCCCATTACTCCCTTATATGGTCGGCCTCAGTCTCCCCGATTTTAATCAGCTGATTAACAACCCTATCTGCCACGATGTCAGTTGGCCTGCAATGCCAACCAAGCTCCCCTCCGACATTCCCAAGTTCGAAGGCCTTGCTAGCGAAGATCCCTCCAGCCATATCCGATCTTTCCACATGTGGTGTTCCTCCAATTCCATCACCGATGACTCCATTCGTCTTCGTTTGTTCCAACGCACCCTTACTGGCGAAGCATCCAAATGGTATGTTGATCAAGCCACCTCTTCCTATACCACCTTTGCGACCATTGCCCAAGCCTTCTTATCTTGTTTCCAGCTCCCTCTCCGATACGACACTGGCACTGAACTCTTCACTTCGTTTCATCAATCCTCTTCGATCTGTATTTCCGCTCACGTTCAAGAATGGCGACGAAGACGGAGCTTGTGTCGTGCTCCCCCCTTTGAAGATCGGGTTTACATGGACTGGTTCCTTCGCTCTCTCTTACCTCCCATTGGCAAAGATGTCGCCTCCCACTTTCCCCAAACTGAATAAGCCTCCCTTCAGATAGCTTTGAAGTATGACCTTATTTATGCTCAATCTAGTTATGTTTATACTGTCCTTCCTGATCTCCCCAAGCCCGGTGGCCCTAACACCTCGGGAGCATCTCATTCTGCCGACGGTATCATCAAAGCTCTATCCCATATCGCTGCTCAACCTCTTATACCCTATGGTTTTCCTCCCGGAGGGGCCAGCACCTCCAGCACCTTTCCCCCTCCCAGTAACATGTATCCTGGATATGGCATGCCTTCTCCTTTTTCCCACACTCCTCCTTACCTCAATGTTTCCCATTCTCACCCTTACCCCTACCCGCAACCTGGTGTCCCAGCTCCCCCAGCATTCGGACCTCCCACTCCCTTGCCCCCTCCACCCCCGCCGCTGCACTTACTACCCCCTCTAGGGCACATATTTGCGCAACAAGGGGCAATTACTCCTCGACAGAGGAGAGGCAACCCATCCACCCCTGGTTATCGTGGACCCAATCCTCCCCCTATTGACCCTAACACTGTTAACCAACCACAGGGCCCTCGACCCAAGCCAGACAAACCACTTCGCACCACTAAGCCTTGTTCATGTTGCGGTATTTATGGTCATTAAACTCACAATTGTCCCCTATTACCACAGATGCGACAAATGTGGGAGTCTCAGGCCACCGTGCGGGGACAACACTCCTCTCCTACTACCTCTCCCCATCCGACTACTTCTCAACCCGCTGTTTTTACCGATCCTTTCCCTCAACAAGGATTCGTCACCACTCAATCACCTCATACCTCGGCCATCACTCAACCTTCCCCTTCTGGTTCCTCTGATTACCAAATTCTCATGATGGCCTCTAACCCACCTCTCACCGCCGATCTTAACCTTCAAACTCGGTCTCGACAGTACTCCACCCCTCCCAAGTCCCCATCTTCAGGTCCTACAGAGCCTCTACTGACACCCAATGGTCCCTTGCAAATCCCTTCGCCAAAAGCTAAGGTTCATACCAAAATTCCTAAGGGCCCATTACGCCGAAATGCTGCCTCTGGTCAGGCTGCCCATTCGTACAATATAGTAGATGATCTGGCACAGTCTCCTGCTGCCATTTCAACACTGGAACTCCTCCTGTCGTGTCATTCTCAAAAGAAGGCTCTACTATCTGCCGTGGGTGCTGTAGATCCTGCTGATGACCAACTAATCATTTTTTACGCCCGTCAGTCGAACCCTCCCCCCCTTCCTGCTTCCATTGCTTTCCAAATCCCAGTCAAAATCCACAATGCCAACGTAGCTCGGTGCATTATTGATGAGGGGGCATCTACCTGTGTAATTTCCGCTTCGGTTTGGAAACAACTCAGATCTCCTGAGCTGGCCCCTTCCACCATCACCCTTCGTGCATGGGATGGCCATGTCTCCCAGCCCATCGGCCTTTTCCGTAATTGTCCTATCACCCTTGCCGGAAAAACTGTTTGTGTCGACGTTGAAGTGATCGACACCCCTCTTGACTACAACATTCTTTTGGGGCATAGTTACACCTATGTCGTGTCTGTCGTCCCCTCCGCAGTCCACCGCAAGCTATTTTTCCCTCATAATGGCAAAATTGTCACCATTGACCAGTTGTCGTATCATGAACCTAAATCCCAGTCCTCACCTGAGTCCACCATCTCTACTGTCACCAATAAGCAAACTGTTGATTCGTTGACCAGTGTTTCTCCTGGCGTCTACAAAGACTCCTCTTTGCTTGGCACCTTCCCAATTCCCCCCCCTCCTCCTGTCTCCGATCCTAGCTTGGCGAATGTTTGCATGATACAATTGTCTCAGGCTGCCCTTCCACAGCCTGCCTCGGCTAGTCAGCAACCTCAACCTCATCCGACACACCCTGCTCCTATCCCTTCGCCCCAGCTGATTCAACCTCTCCCACCGGGTCCTTCCCCTCCCCCTCACACTCTAGAGCCTCCTTCCCCTCCCGAATCAGTTCCCTCAAGCCTCCACAATTTAGGAGCCGTCCCTCCTGGCCATTACTCCGCCAGCCAAATCCCTTTCCTTGGTCCCCCCCCCTGGAGTATATTCGGTTCCTGTCATGGCCACCCTTTCCCTACCCAATTTAACATTGGGAATACCGGTATGGTATCTTACTCCCCCAACTGAGACCCCTCTCGGCCACCCTAAACCATACATCGCTGTGACGCCCGTTCAACTGATTCCCGTTGTTCCTCCCACCACTACAGTACCCCTAGCCCCTTCGCATGACCCTCCTCATGCTGAGACCACTACGGGCAAGAAAAGAAAAACTCGCAGGGGGGCATCCAAAGATAAGGTCACCGCACCCGACCCTACTCCCCCTCCACCCGCCAAGCCTTGCACCTTGTGTGATGCTATCGGTCATGCCACCCATACTTGTCCTAAGTTGCCCCGTATCCAACCCATGGTTAAAGTCGCATTCCCTGAATCGACGACCCCTGAAACCACTGTTTCCTCCTCACCTGTAACCAAGAACCCAAAGGCTCTTCGCACCAACAAACCCTACGCTTTATGTGGTGTCCATGGCCATTATTCTCACCATTGTCCTCACCTCACGCATTACCGAGCCTCATTAGAGGTCATTCGCAAGTATGAAATTGAACAGAATCAATCCGCCTTGCCCACCTTGCTCAGTATGCATCAAGTTTACTTGAGGATCCCCCCGCTACCATTAACATTCCTCCCCCTGATGTCGAGATGTCCGAGTCTGCTGCTCCTATCCTGTACCTATCATCATCCGCCCAACCCTCGGAGTAAATCCCCCCCGAATCCACTCCGTCTCTTTCGCTTGATCCCCCTTCCACATCGTTCTTGGGCTCTTCATGTTTCGACCATATTTTTACTTGCTCCTCTATCATTTCCCCTGATGACCCGTATCTGCACCTTTCTTCCCAGACTAATGATCTAGGTAGCTTTGCAGCCTCCTGTGGTTTCCACCACCTCTCCCTATCTTCACCTAATCCCGCATTAGGGGAATTTTGAGATCTAAAATGGGCCTCCTAAGGAAATAATAAAATAATAGCTATACCAATAAAATAATATTTATGAAATTGAAATTCACTTTTTGCACCACAATCCATGTAACCGTAGTTAAATTCAATTCAAAAGTTGTACCAAAATAAAATTAATAAAAAAATTGTATTGATGTGACTATAAATAAGAATGATACTTTCAAGAAAAATTCATTATCATTGAACAACTAATGCATTTTTCCTTTATACTTAAATAACTTAAAATAAAATATAAATATAAATTTATAAATTATTAATTATATTATATGTTATTAATTAAAATCTATGTTATTTAAATTGTATAATAACATGTAATTAATATACTATATAAAAATAATATAATATAATATAATAAATGTATAGGGATATGCATTGTTTCTTTTAAGAAATATGAAATGACAATAATATATTTTTATTCAAAAAATGTGAAATAACATTTAGTATGAGTACTTTACTTTGACTTTAAAAGTACTTAGAGCACTACCATGGTTAACCATGAGCTTTTATCCACCATTGAGAATGCGACAAGTAAGTACCTTTAACTCAAGCAATGCCACCTCAACCATTAGGGATGATGTCATCCCCTAAAATGTGATTGGTTCTCATAAAGTGAATTTTGATTGTACATTTTCCTTAGGAGGCCCATTTTAGACCTCAAAAATCCCCTAATGATACTCCCATCCGTATCTATGATGTATGTCGCAACATAAGTCCCCGATCTTCCTCACTTTTCTTATCTTGTGATGCTATCCCCTCGACCCTCTCGTCCACTCATTACATTGGTTATGCCGATGGCGCAAGTCGCTATTCCCGAAACCTCGCCTCAGCCGCCTGGGCCATCTTTACCCCTGTGCATACCCTTGTTCTTGCAAATAGGGTCTGCCTTGGTTCCGCCACCAATAATCAAGCCGAGTATGATGCAGTTCGTGGTCTCTTAGCTGACGCTCTCTCCCATCACATCCTCCATCTGCACGTTTATTTAGATTCCTTGCTTATTGTCCTACAACTTAATGGCGTCTACCGCGTGCATAATCCTATCCTGTTTAGACAATATTTACGGGTGCGACTTTTGATACGTGAATTTAGATTTATTTCATTCAACCACATCCCTAGAAGTCACAATCACTACGTAGATCAGATCGCAAATCATGTTCTAGACTGGCATTTATCACAAACTAGACATAACATTTAAAATGCACATAAATCATATCTATATCATATAACATGTGTTTTCAGAGTGCATTACTTTGAAACATATGACATGCCCACAGCATGTTACAAAAACAAACCTACAAAACTGGGGGGCACCACTTACCCCTACATAGATACTGGGGGGCACCACCTGCCCCACACCTAATCACTCTCCGGAGGATCCCGCGCCAACGGCTCTGCTCCCGCAGCTCGTAGATCACGCACCGTCTAACCGACCATTGCCATGCGTCGCATGATACCTCGCCACTCCGAGGGTAGCCCAATACACAGCTCTATGTATCGGTCGTCCAAATCCTGTCAACCACGCTCCGACACACCGGTCAGCAGTCCCTCACATCTATGACGGAGGTCCTCCACCAATGTGGCCATCTCTTCATTCTGTCTTGTCCTCGATCCACTTGCACCTGTAGCTCCTGCTGCTGCAGGTCATCCCATATATCCGGCCGGTTTTGCCGGAGCTATATCTTCATCCCAAACAGTATAAGGATTAACACCATGAATACTAGTCACAAACTATAAAAGGCACATAACAGATTAGTTGCTTTTCACTTACCATCGGGTCCCCATACTCGACCAGGTGGAAGCAGCAAGTCCAGATCTCCCAAATAACTCATCCCACTATAGGGATAGTCGTTTATCTATAACGGCATCTGATCCCAATGGGCGAAGAACTCTTGCTGAAACACCCGTCCGACTGCCCCTCCCCCTCCTCTACTCAGTAGTCGTCCCCACTGACGCATCCGGGGCTCTCTGGGGCCCCCATTAGGCAACTGTATACGAGGTCGTAAGGTCGGGATCTTCTCAAAGAAGAAAGAGCACAATACTGTCCCATATGCACAATCATGATTCACTTGCCATTTACATAATGACAGCTGTCGTTTCAACGACACCAACATCATCTGGGCCCACCCATATTAGGTCCCCCCCCCACACACTCTCTACAATCATCATCTGCCCTCCAATGATGTGATGGAGCGCCTGACTGCCCAAGATCCGAAACACTGCTGCGGCCACTACCCAGGTCTCCAACCTCTCTAGATCCCCAATAGATATCCGAGTCCCTCTGACTTGGACACTTGGTCGACAATGTCGCTCAACAAACTCCATAATGTTATGCCCCCGCGGTAACACTGGTTGTGTATTCCCCACCATCCCCAATGGAGGGAGACCAATCAAGAAATATAGATCTTGGACCATCATCTCGATCCTGTGCCCCTGCACTATAAACACCTCATGATATGGATCCCAATAACTGATAATCCGGGCCAACAAGGGCTCACCAGCCCTCATCAAAGGGTTCTCCAAAAATTTCAGAACCCCAAATCTAGCTAGTGCACAACAGACACCCTGATCTACTTCGATTTCTATCTGCAATGTACCTAGATCTCTTTCTCTCCATTTGATCCGTATATCTGCCATATCTACACAAAAACACCATCTTTTTTAGTCTACAGATCATCAACACTGGATTAACTCACATCAAAACTGAATCTCAGCCCAAAACAGCCCTGAAACCTCCCCCCTCTCACAGGTCACACTTTTCAGCCAAATCCTCGGCCAGGTCGCACTTTTCAGGCCAAAACCTGTGTCCCAGGTCACATTTTTTGCCCCAAAAAGTGCGACCCGATCGTGAGGATGAAGTAGGGGCAGTTCCTGAGATTTTAGACCCTAATCTGAACTTTGAATCCATCAAAAACAAAGAGTAAGATTAGGCCTCTTACCTACAACTGACGGATCACGATTACAACGGTCGGTTTGTCCGCTACGATCGCCATAAGATTTAGGGACTTCTCTCCTCTCCACATTCACCACAACTACACAAGCAAATGAATGATTTTGGAGGGAACATGCCTTATTAGAAGAAAACCCCTGATTTTTATTTCACCCGCTGCGACCCAACCGTAGCCCTGTTTGACAAACCGTCTGCACCGTTGGAAAGATCTCACCGAGCACTAAAATGGGTATCTATTATTTTTTCATGTTTTGATACTTCACCAGGACACATTTTGTCCATGAAGGGTCTCTCCATCTCTCCTCAAAATCGAATTTCTTCACTTACAACACTTGTACTTGGGGCACCACTTTGCCCCCTTACTTGTCCTTGTTTGTGATGATTTTCGTCATGAGCTACCCCATTGTACTCATGATTTTACGGTTCCCCATTGGACCTTTACTACATGGCAGGACCACTGAGTCGCCCTTGTTTAGAGCACCCGCATCGAGTTCACATCCATCCTAAAAGTCTTTGTCCGATCCCTTTGTATCCCCACATTGCCCTCCATTCTTCATCGATCAGTTCCCATCCCATGTTGCACATTATGGCCTTAAGTACCATCATCATTTACCCTCCTTAATATTGTGTCAATTGCCACCAAAACATTCATACCCCATATGCTCTAACAAGGGAAGTCGTCCATCCGCTCATTCGTATCCCTCCTTCCATCATCATCATTACTGTCTAGCTGTTCGTTGCTCTACTATTTTCTCTCATGCCTTAGTTGGGGTTCCCTCATTGCATCACCTATGGTCGACCTACTTCTGTCGACATCAACTCTTTTACTCCAGAAGTCAGGTCTAGGGGGCATTGTACCTTGGTTCCAACTCTTTTCTGCATGATTGTGATCGCTACACTTGATGGTTCAGCAACAGCTATTGGTGATACTCGGGTGTGTGTGAGATGTCTCAACCCTCATGAGGGGGTGGCCCTTCAGGTAGCCCCCCACATGCCCGGATGACTTCTTCTTCCAACCCCTGATGCAGCTCCTCTTATTTGATGATATCGACCTCCGTCGCTTGCAACGCCTCTTCGATTTTCTTGTATCTCTCAGACTTTGTGAGCCCTTCCCCGTGTGTAGGGGGAATTTGGGTATATTTGTATCTCATGTACTACATTATTACTGTATAATTCCTTACGGTTATTCCAGGCATCGCATGTATGTGGGAGTCATCATTGTATTTCTCTGGCTCATGTTTTAGCCAACACTTGTTCCATTATTGCATTTCGTGGTTTTCCGGGTGCCTTATTCTTTCTACTATTGTCTCGGCGGGCATAGGTATGCCTCCCCCGCTGCCTTTCACATTGGTACCACTTCATACACTTGAGACTTGTTGCACCTGTAAGTCTCGTCTCCTCAGGTTCTAGTCCTCCACCACTTTAGATTACCTTACATTCCTCTCTTTCATTTCCATCTTGTTGTCTAGTGATTGAGTTCTTACAACGTACTTCGGTCATACGATTTTCTCCTAACACTCGTACGTTGGGGGGCAATCTGTTACACCATTTTTTGATCATCTAACCTATTATCATTAGATGAACCCAAGTACACCATGTAAGACCAATTTTACCCTAAGTAAAATTGCTTTCACCACATTTGATTACATTTCTTGGTCATATTTAACCCAAAACAAGGTAATCAATTAAATAAATCATTATTTATTTAATTATTTCTAAGAATAAGTTATTTAAATCATTATTTAAATACTATTCCTAGTTAAATTTGACTAAATCATTTTTAAATAATTAAATAGGCCATCATTTTTTTGAGGATATCCCCATCATTCCTTAAAATAATAAATAAATCATTTATTTATTTGTTATTTATAAATAAAGGAATTATTTAAGTCAAAAATCCTTTTCCCTCAACAAATATAATAAAATATTCCTAAAGGGTGATTCTAGAATGCGTTTAATATTTTATTCATGCCGCAGGGATTCTAGAACACCCCAATATTTTGTTATAAATAGAAGGGTTTTCCCCATTCATTAGTCACCTCCATTGCATTCGATCACACTAGATCTACTCTTGGTCACCATTTCCATTTTTGCATTGTGAGCTCCATTGAGTTACATGAGGTTAGGGTTTTCCACGTAACCTTTAAGAGAGGAATGTTGAATCCTAAAACGCGAGGACTTCCAAGAACCCATCCCACTGAGGAGAACTGGAAAACACCTTTCTTGTTTTCCTCACAGGTGCCCCATTCTTTAATATAATATAAAAAATTCTTTTAAATACATTGTTCTTGTCTTGTCTATTAGATGTATGGAGCCATATTGTATTTCATCTGCTTAATATCTTTTTGTGTTTAGATCTGGATTGTTGCAGCAAACTTAAAGATATTTTGCAGCCATAATCGATGTTAGGGCTATTTGTTATGCGTAGCTAAAGTGAACTTTTACGACGAAAGATTCATACTAACACTCCACACAACAAACAATTCAAGTTAAAACACCTCAAAGATAAAGAAGACACAAAAAAGAATAAAGCAACAATACAAACACAATGATGAAACTCCAACTCCAACTCCAGCTCTAGCGTGCATCATCCTGCAACAACTCGAACAGGAGGTAAGGCTCAAGTAAGAAACTCTCTAACCTCACCCTTTGAATCTCTTCTAGCTTAAGAAAACATTAAAAATGTGAGAAGGAAAGGTTTTTTATAGCCAAAATTAGTAGCAAATAAACCTCGACCTTATCTTGTAGTTAGCTTCACTTTTCCACCAAGACACACACACATGTGGGAGAGGAACAAGATAAAAGTCAAGAGGACTTGAGAAAGTGGGTGGTAAGAAGTTAGTTGAGACAGAAGACAAGGAATGCCAAGGGGTAACTCAGGGCAAACTCAGTTAAAAAAAAAGTACTCTAAGTTTATTTTGAATGCAATGAAAAAAAAAATTGAAAAAGGAGAAAAAATAATAAATAAAAAAATAAAAGGTGGACCCACCACCTCTTGGCATAAAAAATTGGTTGCTACAAGCGAAATAGAGTTGCTATAGGAAGTTTCTATAGGAAACAGAGTTTCTACATGAAGTTGTTACATGAAAAACATATTTTCCACAGGAGAAAACAAAGATGCTACAAGAAGACAACAGTTGTTGCAAAAGACCCTTATTTTATGTAATATCACCCCCAAACCTTAGGATTCGAAGGAAAAAAATACAAAGGAATGGTAAATACATATTGTTCCTTGCTATATGTGAATAATAAGCCTGCAAATTTTTCATTTTTCAGTAGTATAACCTATGGGAAACTTGTGATAAAGGTTTACTAATAAAAATGAAATGTGGATGTTTCCTTTGAATTGAGTTTTATAAGAAATGGAATTGCAATTAATTTTGGGTGAGCATGAAATCAACCTTCCTCCAGGAAATATACGAAATCTATTTAGTTTGCCTCTATCTTAAAAACTCTCATTACACAGAAATATCTAAAACTTGTATCAGAAATAAAGAATTGCCTTACCAGCTTTGGAAAGTTGTATTGAAGGCTATGGGGGGTGGATCTAACCATATAATAACAAAACCAAGAAGAAGGAAAAGAAGAATCTAATGAAGAAGAAGAAGAATATGGAGAAGAGGGAGATGATCCAAAAGAAAAACTCAAGGAGGAAGAATGAGGAGAGAGAAAAATTGTGCTAAAATCCAAAATAATAGTGCCTAAAAGAGCTCCGGATGCGGATGATTCATTGGCATGACGGGACATCTGTCCCTGGGCACATCCCAAGGAGACTTGCATGGGATGGCCATATGGCCCCCAGCGGCTCCATTAATTTGGACATTAATATGCCAGCTCTCAGTGCATTAAATCTCCATCGCCGGCATTCTCTCCTCCTCGATCTGTTCAGCTGATACATTATGGCCTACATCTCAAGCGATCCAGAACATTCTTGCTCCGCCTGTAGCTCTTTGCATCTCCTCTGCAGCATCTGCCCTGAAGCATGTGCTGAGCCCAATGCCCACACACAGACAGGGCGGTGCTGTTCCTTGCTCAGTTGTATTGAAACCACGCCTAGCTCTCATTTTTCTCATAGTGCTTTATGTTTCTCCAACGCCAGTCTGCAGGTTCCTCTCGGCTTTCACCGTGGGTTCGCTCCAGTCCCGTCTTGTTCTAATTGTCCCAGGCCTTTTCAAGCTGTTGCGCCCACCATGCCCAGGCTCCGGCATCGGATGAGATGCCACCGGGGTGCAACCCGTGGCCGGCCTGCAAGCTCGCGTCCCTTATCCAGTCTGGGCGAAGCGACTTTCTCTGAAGATGTTGAGGGGAGACAATCCCAGGCCACCCGCAGTCACGGGGGGAGCGATGGTTCTCCTGGCTCTGCTCACGATAATCAGCCCCCTTCGCATCCTTCAAGACCCATATCCCCTGCACCCCGCCCTTCGGGCAGTCATATTTTGAGGCAAACCTCGCAGAGAGCGGAGCTTCGCTTTGATTTTTCTTTTAATCGACCCACTGTCACTGCTTATATCATAGTCACCCTACGAGAAGAATCGACTCTCTATCCTCCTCCTCTGCCTGGCTCTCCACCCTCCCCTCCTGGTTTGCGCCATGCCCCAGCAGCGTTTTCCACTGACCTTTCGGTTGCTCCCCATGCTTATGCTTCTCCCCCCTTGGGTCAAAATTCAATGTAGGTGGACGCAAAGAGTATAGGAAAAGATGGTGACTAGCACGATGCTGCAAAAGATTATGGTAACCAGAATGATGCTGCTGAAGATTCAGAGGAAAATTACTGGTGTCGCATAGTGGAGGAACCGCCTTCACCAGCCCACACGCAGTGACTTTAGTTCGCCTTGATTCCATATGGTACATGCGTCCCACTATTTTGAAAGATGCACTGTTTTTTTTAGTTTTCTACAGCAGCAGAAGCTGCATCCTACTGAAGTCTTTTTTCTCTCTTATGTTGTGTTTAATGGACTATGCACCGGTTTCCCTGTCAAGGGTGGTGAAATCTCTCCTAAAAGAACTGGTTTCCCATTTAGGGCAGTTCATCACTCTGTTAAAGCATGGACATCAAGCCCAGCTTCAGGCTCCCACACCTGAACTGAGGTAGTTTTGTAACAATATGTTTCCATAATAGAATTAGCATAATTTAGAAAGAAAGAAAAAAACAGTGCCTAAAAGAGACCATATCAAAACTGAGAACTCCAGAGCCCATTAGGTAACCATCTAGGAAACAAAAGAGAAGAATAAGGAAACAAAAGGCAAGAAGGCATTCACCATCAAAATAGAACTCAAACCACAATGATGAAAAGAGGCTTTCCAAGAGGTCTCTAATCTTTTTCTAGCTTCTGTCCAAGGCCTAGAAGATGTTATAGAAAGGTAAGAGGAAACAAATTAAGCATGAGGTGCAATTTTGGTCAAGATTTGATAAATTTTGTGATGTGTTATATAATGCTACAGGACTACTACAAGATGCTCTGAGTTGCTACAGGATCACATCTGAGGTCGTTTTGAGGGTTTCATAGGTTTCCAAATGATGAAAAGGGTATCAGGAGGTTGGAAAATGATGTGGAAGACCTTGACAAACTAGAAAATCTTCAAGAACCTATCTTGCACAAGGGAAAAAGGGCAATCTAACGGTCTCTAGAAACACTATGATTTTTATATACACAAACACATTTGGGAAAAATAAGTTAAAATGGGATGTGAATGAAATGGACCTACAAGCCAACAAAGTTCACTTTAAAAGAGGAAAGTTTTGCTTTGGTGCTTCAAATACTGCTAAACAATAATGAAAAGAAAAAATACATAATTGTGCTTGTCCTTGCAAAACCTACGACCAAGATTCTTAAGAGAAAGGACTGAGGAATGTACAAGAGAGAGGCCACCAGGGCCATGAAGGAGGAATAATTAGGTCACTAAGTTTCTCAGAGGATGAGCAACATTTTAAGTAGGGGGGTATGATGGGCCTCCAAATTAGGCATAAATTAAGGCACATCTAACCTTTCTTAGGCACATAAAGACTATATTTAATATCTCCTTCTACACTTAATAATGTTTTTTAAGCTTTAATATGTTCTTAGGAAGGTTTAGAGATAATTACATATTTGTGCATGATATTATTTATTTTTGAAGAATATTGTGTGAATATTGGGAATATTATGAAGATTTGGAGAATGAGATAATTTAGGTACTTTCTCCCTACTATAAGAGGATCATTATTGGCGAATAAATGAATAAAATATCATGAAATTGTTGAGATATTTTCCAACTCCGATGATTGAGAAAAATAGGAATGTTTCCCTGTCATTTAATGCAAACTCCTAATGTTGGGAACCAGATCCACTATTTGAGGGATTTTGGAGGGAAAAGCTTTCTCCTTTCAAGGAAAATGCTTCCTCATCATTTTGTATAAGTACCAATTCAAATTGGCCTCTAGAGGCATGTATTGTTTAGTATTCTTGTGGAGAAAACTTGTTGTTTATCATCTTCATTTTCATTTCTTGTGGGGATGTACTTGGATTGATTCACATAATGAATTTTAGCGCCATTTTTAGCTTCTAAATCTTAGTTTCTTCCATATGAATCTGATTCTCCTTATGCTTTGCCATCCTAGGATCCTCATAGACCTCTTGCACAATTTCTTTATGTTCTTTTCACTTCTTATTCACATGCATTTTTTATTCTTTTTTTGCCTATTTATGTATTTAGTATTGATGCTTTTCTTGTTGTGCGCTTGAGTTAAATGATTGAAGTGAGTTATTTTGAAGGCTATTTATATATTCACAAGAATTATTCATCCTTATAATAACTTTGGAAGGTCATCTTCATCGTTGAGCTACTTGAATTTGATTACTAGTTCACAAATATAGGATTTTTGGAAATGCCTTGTAGCGAAATAGTAGTAATTTTCTGCTATCTTTTAGAATGGGTTAGTGAGATTCATTTGAGTTTATTCCACTTGTATTAGGTCATAAAAATATTCAAGTTAATAACAATATTTACCCCATTTCATTTGTAATTCTATTAGGTTAGGAATTTGATAGGTTAACTGGCTTGCTAGTTCTTGAATTTTTAGTTTTTAGAGTAGTAATATTTTGTTACTTTTTAGCACGTGTGAACAAGGGTGTTTTGGAGTGATTCCACTTGAAATGGAGACCTAGGACATCATACTAATAACAAAATTTGTCTTATCCTATTTTCATTTGACTTACTTAGTCATTCGGTGAGTTATCTCCAAAACATGACTTCATGTAGCAAAATCAGAACTTCCTGTAGCACTCTTGTAGGACGTGTAAAATCGACCAAATTTTCTCCCAAATCTTGGTTTTTGTCTCTTATGATTGAGTAATGACCCCTAGGATCTAAATCCATGATTGAGGAAAAATAAACACCACTTACGACAAGCATTTTTACAAAGTAGATTAGGCATATTTATTTGAATTCATGCTCTTAGGATTTCAATTACAAATTGATGTTCTTGTATATGATTAATTTCTTTTCAAAGCAACACTTTAATTTATGCAATTAGTTTATGATTTTATTTCATGACATTCACTCCATTAGATCAGATCAAGAAAAAAAGGACACATTATATGTTGCACATATAGTGTCGATGCCTCTTAATTTTGTACGAACCAGGGGTTGATAATTAAAGTTGGTAGCCTTGGGAGTTGCAACATTCTTGTTGCAATACTGAGGCTCATAACTTTGCATAAATTTGAATTATAATGCAAATAAATTTTCATTATTGTTTTTTACCAAAGCCTTATCGAATTTTTTAGCCAATTCGATAACCAATGTATACAAAATATGTCCACCCTAAATCCTTGTTCTTCCATAGCCAAAGAATTTGAAGTTGAAGTTGTCGTCCTTTATAAGTAAGAATCAGGCTATTTATACCATTCATTTGTATCAATTCATCTATATTCAATTCACATTCACAAGATAATATATCTTCAACTTTTCATTCATGTAAACAATTTTTGAAATGTTCTATCATTCCTTCACGTAACTCTGTTGATGTGTATTTAAAATGCAATAGAGTTCACATAGTATTGAATAGGAAATATCCTATAGTGTATGCAATGTAATATTCCCCAGTAAGTGTGTGTGTGTGTGTATATATATATATATATATATATATATATATATATATATATATATATATATATATCTTCCCTAAATGCATCTTAAATTTCTCATTTTAAGCATCTAAAAACATCATCGACTATGACCCTTCCCTAAATATTTTATACAAACCCCTCTTATCTTTTCCCCTAAACCCCCAAGTATTTTTTGTATATTATTAATGAATGAACGAATGCATGTCATATGTTAACGAATAATTAGTATATGTCTGTTTATGTACATGACATTGTTTCATATTATGTAAGCATATTTTTTATGATAAAATTTATTGAGATGAAATATTTTGTAGATTTACGAATGAATGAAAGTTATATGTTAATGAATAATTGATGTATGTCACTTTATGTACATGGCATTTTTTCATATTATGTAAACATATTTTTATGATAAAATTTATTGAGATGAAATATTTTGTGGATTTATGAATGAAAGTTATATATTAATGAATAATTGTCAAATGTCTTTGCGTACATACATTTTTTCATATTATGTAAACATATTTTTTATGATAAAATTTATTGAGTTGAAATATTTTGTCAGTTTACGAACGAATGTATGAATAATTGCTAATTTTTTATGTATCTTAATGTCTTGCTTTCAACTATTTCCTATATAGTAGATAGATTGGGTACTGGGGAATTGAGAGTGATGTGAGGTGGCATGAAAGCTTCCACCTTCATGTGGATGGCCCTATTCAGTAGAGAATAAATTAAGATTGAGATAATCTTGGAGCAAAACACCCTCAATCCAACAAAGCAACAATAAATTTAATGTTGACTTTGGATAATCTTGGAGCAAAACACCCTCAATCCAATAAAGCAACAACAAAGTCAATGTTGACTTCATTTTGGCTTGGTCAAGTGGAGGGAGGTTTCCTCGACCAAGACTAAACTACTCCAACATTTTATTTTCGAAACCAAGAGGAACTCATTCAAGTATTCATAATTTTTATATTAGAATCTCCATATTAGAACAATTTTGTTTCATTTTGTCCACAATTTATTTTCGAAACCAAGAGGAACTCATTCAAGTATTCATATTATTTATATTAGAATCTCCATATTATAACGATTTTGTTTCATATTGTCCATATTAGAATCTCCATATTTCCTTTGTTGTCCTCTTTTTGGAAAATACAACATTCAACCATTGTAGCATCTCCACAATCCATTAGTGATTCATGTTTGAAAACAAAATTATAAATGTATTCATATTATTTATATTAGAATCTCTATATTATAACGATTTTGTTTCGTATTGTCCATATTAGAATCTCCATATTTCCTTTGTTGTCCTCTTTTTGGAAAATACAATGTTCAACCATTTTAGCATCTCCACAATCCATTAGTGATTCATGTTTGAAAACAAAATGATAAGCAAATTAAACAACTTAAACTTATAATTATTAAATATTTTTACCAAAATTTGGTAAAACGCCATTAAAAACTATTTTGTCTATTTTTTTTTTGTTGATCTAACCCATGGGGAGTTGAACATTGAATCTCTTACTTTACAATGACTTCGAAACAAGGCGATTACCAATTAAACTACACCCCGCGAGCTAAAGGTATAAATTTTTTTAAAACGTATTTTCAATAACAAATAAAAAATCTTGATGATTATTATTATTTACCTTTGTTTTAAAAAAACCTTGTATTTCTTCCTATTTCAAAATTCAAAATAGTCATTTGTCTATCTATCTTTTTAAACATTTTCTCTAACCTCTTCCTAAATTCAAGTTTGTAAAATCGATATTATTTTATAAAGAAAGTGTTACTATTTATGATATGTAATGCCCTTATGAAAGTTGGCCTTTTTTCAAGACATGGAAAATTATTTGGTAGTTAGGGTTATTGGTTTAGTGGCATATTTAAATTTACTTAGACTTACTATTGTATCATTATGTAGAAATAAAATTTGACCACTTATGGTAACATGTTGGTGGTTCATAAAGAGATAAATTTTAATTTAGCTAAATGCCTCTAGCTTTTGAACCTTAACATATTTCCTTGTATTCAGATTTCAAAAAAGACAAACTCTTAACCAAATACAAAAAGTTTAAACTCTTGCTATAAGACCAAAAAAACTAATTTTCAGCCTCTATGTATATATTCAAGATACTCAATATCTTTAGTTTTTCATCATTTCTAAGCATATATATATATATATATACTACAAACATTTTCATAACCACAATAGACAAAATTACATTTTCTCTTAGAAATTGTGATACAATTGTGGGTTAGATTGTGATTTTTTATAATTTAAAATAAGTTTTTGAATGCATAAATTGATTGAGCACCTCTAAAAACATTGGTGCACTTGAACTTTACAAATTAAATAACTGAAACTTATAATTATTAAAGATCTCTAGCAAATTTTGGTAAAAGGCCATTAAAAACTATTTTATCTGATAAGAATAAAAATATTAAAATTTTTAATTATTATTTATTTTTGTTAAAAAAAAAACACATTTCAAAATTCAAATAAATAAATAATATGTTAAGCTCATGAATCTCAGAAATGTTCAATGTTTAAATGACTAAAATAAAACTTTAATTAATTTAAAAATCAATTCAACAACTTGTTTTTTTGGAAAAAAAAAAATAATAATTGAAATTGTTTTTTGGAAAAAATAAAATAATTTAAAAAACAATTTCGATTTGAATAAACTTTTTATGAAAGTTACATAAGAGAAATTAATTTAAAAGTGAATTCTGCAACTAGGTGGAATAAATTTTGTTTAAAAGCCACAGATGAAGACAGTAATGTAGACCCACGCACTAAAGCTTACAAACCAGTACTACAATAATTAAAATTGACACCACAACAATAGTTCAATAGCGGTCATTAGCAGATGAGCATAAAGTCAGAGCTGTGTTGCATCAACTTTTTCCTAAAATTAAAATAAAGCATTATTGTGGTCGCGGCGGCCGCTGCCAAGAAAGTTTCTCAACTTATACTCCTCACCAAATCCATCCTGCCATCTCTTATCCATCTGTGTTCTGCAAATCTTAAACCTTATCCAGCTATTTTAACAAACGTTGATGCAGGAAATCAAACTTTCATTTATCGTCCTCTTACATCAAACTTACGGAACAAGGACTCATACACTCCTATTTGATTGGAAAATACATTTGCAGCTGTGCAAGACGATATGATGCGGCTGTCGTGGTTCTTGATCTCTCTCATTGCATCTCAATAACAACGTTGCCAACATCACTGGGGCAACTTGAACAACTTGAGTTTCTGAATTTGAGTGGCTGCTCCAGTTTGAAGAATTTGCCAGACACAGGTAATCTTTCTCGGCTGAGGTTTTTGAATCTTGAAAGTTGAAGATCACTAAATTCATTGCGGAACAACATCGGAAATCTCAGAAATCTAAAACATCTCAACTTAGAAGATTGTTATAGCTTAATGGAGTTTCCACATGGTATCTCTCACCTCACTTCATTGAACAAGCTGATCTTGCCAGGGCTCTGTGCTATAAATGTGGGGGATATTGCAAATCTCTCGAATCTGATGGAGCTGAAGGCAGCAGTAAAATCAGAAATTAAAGAAAGTACAATGACTACATGGACGGACCTTAGAAGCTTGAAGGTAAAGTGCATCTACGATGGACATATAAGAGATGATGTGGTGGAGCAGCGTGATGCAGATAGAGATGATGTTGTGGCGCAGCATTATGGACATGGAGATGATGTGGTGGAGGACCATAATTTTCCCGTCTACATGGATAATCTCAAGAAGTTGGAACATTTTTATGTCTACGGGTATCAGGGGGTAAGTTTACCCATCTGCATTTCTCAGTTTCAAAACCTGAGAGCTTTAAGTTTGTTCATGTGTCCCGAACTTAGGGAGCTTCCAGCGTGCCAAATTGGGAATGCAACTGGAGTTGGGGGCTTTCCAATGTTGAAAAGGTTGGATCTTCGTGGTTAGAGAAGTTAGAAAGCGTGACGGTGGGATATCTGTTTTGTCCAGTGAAAATGAGAATGCGAAAAATGAGAATGAGAATATGAGACTGGTGGCCAAACTAATTTGGGAAGATGAGAATGCCAAAAATAATTTCATCTTTGCTTTTCTTTTGAATCAACCCTTTTTTATTTTCTTCAACCATTTCATTATGGTGATGACACATGTGCAAATTCAAACACAAACTCAAAACGGTCTGCCATTACTTGGTTTCGGTTTTCTTTTTAATGAGTCCACTTTCTACCATTTTCCTCAAACATCTGTTCAGATATCCGTATGACTTTAACATCTGTCTCTCTTGTTGTTACACTTTCTGTGCATGTAAGAAGCGCAGTGATCAAATTTGAACACGTCAGAGCCCTTCAAAGGGTCTTTGGCACGTTAGAGAAGTACCGAACCAAATTTACTAATAAAAAAAAATTTAAATTTAAATTTTGACGAGGTTTAAAAGAAAATTGAATAATACTCTAAAATGTTCTCAGAAGTGTGCTACCGTGTCAGCACCCATCACATTTTTTTTTGCCAGTGGTGGACGGGTGGAATTGCACTTTGGTGACTCGATCGACAGTGAGCGGGTGACTCAGTGAAATTCACAATAAGAAATCAATGATCAGTGATCACGTCAAATTTTCCTCGTAGCGTGACGGGTCTAATAAATTTTATTGTAAAGATTGCTGGCCAGTGACAATTGCAGCATTGAAGGAAATGCATTAAAGAAAATAAATGAGGCTGCAAACTCCAAGCCAACTGGCAAAAACCGTGATAATTTCCCTCACCAACTTCCAAGTTGTGACTCGGGCTTCAGACTCCAGAGCTAAGAGTTTTCTTTTCATCGTGTTGGAAAAGAGAACTGCAACCTGTAGCGAAAGAGCAATTCCTCAATCTCACTGCTCAGGACTCGGAGTCATTCCTCACTAACACGGTATATGGAAATTTTTATAAGATAACTTTCTTCACCCTTGTTTTTACTAAATTTATTCTTTTGAAAAGGGCCTAGTTCCATTTTAGAAAATTTCAACTTTCGACTTCTAGAATTTGTACATATGATTTTTGGACTGAGGTTTTGTTATTAATGAGGAGATAGTATCTTGGTTCTATCTGTATAAAATAATTGCCTCTTTTTTTTCTTCATGTTCAAGGTTTTTGATTTTATCAAACCCTATCTCTCTTTTAAGCATGCGTGCAAATTAATATATTCCAGAAATGTACACAATTCTAGGCTTCATGTACAACATATTGTATCAACTGTATTTTAACAAGTGAGCTGCATGCCCATATAGTGTTACAGATTACAGGGCTTCATTTGGAGAATAAATGATAAGCCTAGCAAGTAAAGAAATGTGGCAAACGATAGGTTTACAGAGAACCACACTGCAAAAAAACTTTAAAACAAAAAACTGATCAACATCTACAGATAAAAGATAACCAAAGACCTGAATGCTTAACATTTATGAACTCTGGATGCCCAGAACTTCCTGTTCATGCCTTTTATTTTGTGCTTCGACTGAGTCTGCAGCATCTGCCTGCATTCGATCTTCTTGAAATTCGGCCTCCATCAATTCCTTCTCGTCTTTGGTGCTCAATTTCTTCCCCTGTTTGTCCATTCAACAACATTGAAATATGCAATTAAAGTCCATTCAACAACATTGAAATATGCAATTAAAACATTAAAGATGATGTCAATTCTATATTTAGGATTAATTAAACCTTTTACCTGAGAGACAATGAAAGCTTTTACATACTGAAAACCCTCCCACACGCTGGTGCCTGCATCCAGAACGCCCTTCTTCACTTTACTTCCCACAAAAATACTATGATTATTATTGTCGCTGGTTGGGCCAAGTCCCTTTTCGTTCTCCATTTTCGATGGTTCATGGATCAGAAATCTGCTGGACCTCCACTCTTTCAACCGCCAGACAAAGGAAAATTGGGAAAGTAACGAGGAAACGTGTCGTCAAAAATAAGGGAGCACTTATATGCATGAAATATCGATGTGGCTTCACGCTTGTAGTTGCTGTCTGTTAAATTTTGAATTAATATCAAGGAGCTTGACCGACCTAAAATTGTAGAGTATACATGGCATCTCCTACTACCAACTGTTTGGATCGTCAAAGCTTGTGCAATGATAACTCCATGGAGATCAAATGATACATAAAACATATCGTTGTCCACACCTGAATATAGTTTTCACTCATCAAGTGTTGTTTTGTTGAACATTTTGAGCAGTGATTATATGCCAAGTTACAGAGCTTGTGCAAAACTCCGTTGAGATTTCTACTCACTACATATTTATATTTAGATCATGGATAAACTGTTACAACTGCATATCTATCATTACAATATGTGGTGTTATAGCCTTATAGGTATAATTTCCATGGATGTAATGGGAAGAAGCTTGATATGCAACAAAGGAATTCTTCAGGCAGTTGCAACACCACCAGCACTTGCTCCTTTGAAGCATTTGGCCAAAGTGCCATATCACTGTTAAAAGAACAAAATCATTAGCACTTAATCTCTCGAACATTATATGGCACATTTATAAACTTGTTCACAAAAAATTAGATGGCAAAGTAGGGTCGATTCACCCATTGATCTAAAATTCCAGTCGCATCTTTCAAGAGCACCAATTTATTCTCATGGTTTGCAGGGATGTAAAACGTGTTTCCATGGAGCGAGATTGGAAACAACACCTTCAGTAAATCTGAATTTTAATCTATAACAGTTCTAGTTTTTTAGATCAAACACAAAATTGGATACCATCAGTGGGTCCCTTAGGTATGATAGACTACATCCGATTCGCCATTGACGACCACTATGAGCAGCAAATAAATGCAGAGATTCATTAATGCATCATATTGATCTCTGGATACTCCTCTTCTTTTTTCCATTGCAGTAATTCTACATTTAGTCAAAGACCAGTAATTTCCATTAAAATGTGACTGGTAGGAAAGAGACTAGGGCACGGCTATTTAGGGAATCTATCCGGATTCGCAATCTATATAGCGTTGGAAGGATAATGGAGAAATAGCATTATATGCCCATTTTGATACGCAGTTCTTTGCAACCTGTGCTATCTTGGATCAATTTTGTGGCCAAGTCAAGGGACTGTTCCAATTATTTGAAATGTGTAATTAGTGGAAGTCTCAGCATTCCAAAAGAGTTTTAATAAACAATAGAACAATTTAAGCAATGCAAGATGGAGCCTTCTTCACTATTGTATATGTAAAAGTTTTTTATTAACACTATTGTATATGAAAGGTCTTTTATTAACATAAATATTGATGGTTTTCTCTTTCTGAAAATGAAATGTAAAAATAATGTATCGTGGTCAATTGAAAGGATTTTTTTTTTAAAGCTTTTCATCATGGAAGGGCGACATAAATATATTTGATCACTGGTAGGAAGGATGTGTCCATCTGTAGAATCTTATAGCAATCGGATTTTTTTGCAAGGTAGTTAAAGAAACCGTTTTGAGGTCATGAGAAGCTGATGGTTTTTTTTTGCTCAATCCAGCTTCGAATAAAGACATGGTAAATTCTTCTGCGTGTGCTTTGAAATATCCTTCAGCAAAAATAATGTTTGTAGAAAGGACAGAGGTGCCAAGTGAGGATTCGGATCTCCTAAGATTTCTTATAGTACTGCAGAAGTTTTTTTTTAAGTTTAACGGTAACTACAGCAGTTTCTCCTCCAAAGATCACTTTAAGGTAATGAAAGTAAAGGAACAGCAGGAGCTGAGAGAGTCAGTTGAAACATGCTCATCCACAATGTACATGCATCTTCAAAAAGCCATGGAGATAAATTTATGTACGCAGAGTCAAGAAAAAAAATTCTGCATCAGGTAAGTAAAAATGTCCGGTTTAGAGTTAAGCCAGAGTTTTGATTCGTCTGAGAGGTTTTGATCGGAAGCAGCAATTGAAAAAATAGCCGGAGATAAGAAAAAAACAAAACAAGCCTTATTTTCAGACTTAATAAATTATGGTCGGTCTGAATTCAGGCAAGGCAAATGTTGTATAATTGAAAGATTTAAACACTGATTAGGCTACTGCAGCGAGGGCTTGGGTCTGGTGAAGCTTTTCATTGCAAATCCTGAATGTGGTAGTAGTTTCCAAACTCATTGCATTTTTTCAGCGAGTTTTGATTTTTGCGTCGATAGTATTTATCCCTTTCAAGCAGGCCGCAGAAGGGGCGTCCTAAAGTCCAGTGGTTCCAAAACATGCATAGATGTCAATAAGTATCAAAAGATGAGAAGTATGAGATCTTTAGCAATGTTTCAGGTTGGTCTTAGCAGTCAAGATGTAGTACCCTACTCTGAATTCTGGTGCTGAATGTTGTACTATTTATGGGCAGACAATTTTGGAGGAATAATACAAGGAATCTGAAACGCTCCAATACAGGAAAAATGGAAAAGTGGATTTAACTGGAAGTCTTTTTATCATTTTGGAGGAATAATACAAGAAATCTGAAAGGCTTCAATACAGGAAAAATGGATTTAGCTGGAAGTCTTTTCATGATATGATGGGAGAAGGCACTTGTTGAGGTCAAGTCTGGACCATTGTAGCAAAGGGAAGGTGCAGATATATGAAAAACGCTGGACTGTTCAAAGAAGAAGAACAATGACTGAAGTGATGATTAGAGGTTGGAGTAGCCTGCAGTTGGCAAAGATTAGGGAAGCTACTGGAATCTGAAATTTTTGGTGCTATTTGCTGCTCTTCTCAACGCCTTGTGCTGTTTTGTCAAGCTAAAGCTAGCAGCCGTATTAAAATCAGAAAGAGGGACATCATATTCCCATCATGAACTTGGGTAAGCTCTATTTCTTGGTTGAATTCCGTGTTTTATTTTCCTTAAAGAAAATTTAAACGAGGAAGAAAGGGGACTTTTAAACTGTGATTTCACATGTTATGATACTATCGAGATCTAAGCTTGTCTACCTTGCCATAAATATGACTAAGAGATATTTCTTATTCTTACTGAAATGATTTCTGAAATTAAAAGGCACAATTTAATCTTAGATTCAGTATGCCTGTGAACTAGGTATCTCTTTTACACAGTCTAACGTCTACAAGCTAAAATGAGGATTACAAAGTAGGAAAGATGTCTCACTTGGTTTTCTCACTACGACTTTCCCATTCTTGAATCATGATGGTTGCATGTAATTATGAACAATAAGTACTGCACCACGTTACTTAGGTTTGAGTGCAAATGGACTGCATGTATCGCCCTAATTCCCCTGCTGGATGAGGATTGGTGAAGTAGATAGTAGGATTTTCTTTCATTACTTTGGAAAGTGTTGGTCTTCATGACTATTAATAGAATTTAGGGAAATAAGTGGTTGTTATTGGATTGTTGTGTGTGGGTTTCATTCTGATTTGACTTTTGTTTGAGGCAGAGTTCAAGACTCTTTTTGCCCTTGGAAATAACTTCTGGCAAACTCCTGGGAACTTCCCTTCGTCTGAGGATGGTACCAAGTGTAATGAGGTTGGCTTAGGCTGGTGCACCTGTTGTCAAGGGAATCAAACCCACCTGTTGCCAAGGGAATCAAACCCAGGATCTGCACAGCAGGCTGGATTATCAGCAATATCCTGGCAACAGTGCCATCAACAGATTTGATTAGGCAGAGGTCTAGGCTCTTCAAAGCATGTTATTTAGTTTGTTGTTGGTATTATATATTGGTCTAGTTTATTTATTTATGCAGTTGCTCAACATTATAGAGATTAATACTATGGGTGTCTTCTTAGATTTCTCTGTCGGTGGTCACCATTATAGAGATTAATACTATAGGTGTCTTCTTAGATTTCTCTGTCGGTAACTTGCCGGAATGATATTTTAGTTACCTAGTGTCTTTATGCTTGTGTGCCATTTTTGGATTCATTTTTTATATACGGAAATACTAATGTGAAGTTTTTTTCTGGCAGTTAGCAAAGAATTTTGCACATAATGATCAGGTTTCTGCAAAGCAGATAAGCAACTGATAGTATTTTTGGACAGTCAATTTTTATATGAGATACTGCTGTGAAGCTTTTTATATAAGGAAAAACTACTGTGAAGTTTTTTATCTGGCAATTTCTGTCATGTTTTCCTGTATGTACCATTTTATTTCTTAATGGAATAGCAATGGTACTGTTTTGTGAAGTTTTTCTGTGAAGCATTTTTTATATAAGGAAATACTACTGTGAAGTTTTTTATCTGGCAATTTTTTCTGTGAAGCTTTTTTATATAAGGAAATGCTACTGTGAAGTTTTTTGTCTGGCAATTTCTGTCATGTTTTCCTGTATGTACCATTTTATTTCTTAATGGAATAACAATGGTACTGTTTTGTGAAGTTTTTTATCTGGCAATTTCTGTCATGTTTTCCTGTATGTACCATTTTATTTCTTAATGGAATAGCATTGGTACTGTTTTGTGAAGTGTTTTATCTGGCACAACACAAAACTTGCTATGATGAGCGCAAGTCATAACTGAAAATTTGTCCCAAAAAAATACACTTCGATGGAAAAAATATGCACTGCTAACACTGAAGAGTCACCCATACGAGGATCTGCTAACATTGAAGAGACACCCATATAAGGATCAAGTGTTATTAAAAGGAAACTTTAAGCCTATATCTTGATATCTTACCAGTTTACTTGCACTTGGCATCCTGTTTAAGAGAGATCTTAACCATCGAAGCAATCCAAGCTGAAGTGCGCTTCTACAATTTCAACTCTAAGATCCATAGTAGCAGAAAAGCTCTTAAGACGATTCCATTGCTGCCCAATCTTTTCATCACATATAACATGCTTTAGAGATTTCAGCCCTCCAACTGATTTAGCCAGCTTCCTCAACCGAGCACACTCTCTCATGTCAAACTCCTCGAGTTTCTTCAGCTGCCCTATTTCCTCGGGAAGTTCTATCAAAAGTTCTATTAAGCACTCACATAAAGAAATATCCATATATTCCAGCTTCCCAAGTTTTCCAATAGTTGCTGGAAGCTCTTTCAGACCTAGACATGCAGATATTCTTAACATTCTTAAGGAACTGAGCCTCCAAAGATCATCCAATAACTTTCGAAGAAGGTGACAGTTAGTGATAGACTACTTTTGAGCTGAAGACATGTCACAAATACCAAGAGGCAACTCCTCCAAATCACAACAATGATCCATGTTAAAATCTAGCATTATGGGAAGCTTTAGATTCGACTGGTTGCCATTGAACCTGGACATATACCCAAGCCCTTCACATAAGCTCAAAGATACCTTTTCTAATTTCTGTTATACTTTATTGTGCTCTTGAAGTGGGGGCACAATCAACCTCTCCAAACGAATAGTCTTGAGCTGAGCGAGTGATAATAACAATGGTAGACCCTTCACTGTGGCTCTCTTTGACCCGTAATTGAAAACTGTGAGGACTTTCAATTTTCTCGTTTTACTCAAAAACGATGGAAGAAAGTAATTGGTTGTAGAAAAGAGTAGAACCAAAGCCTCTGCCTCACAAAAATTCATTTTACACCACTGATTCTCCATTGTCCCTGCATAGGTAACAAAAATTCCAAATCCAATTACAAGAATATACATTGTGAGACACTTCACATCTTTTCTAAGATCTTTGATATCAACCACCTCCACCTAGAAATTGGCCGGTAATTAGTTCATGCATATCACATAGTGATAACCGAATATGTGAATGAGGATGGTGAATATGGCAAAAATGTATAACTAAAACGATTTTTTTTTATCTCAAGTTGATTGATTAGCACCCCTGAGCAGCAAAATTAGAGAGCATTTTTCCTATATAAGAAAAATGGAAAAAAGCATCTCGGGTACATTATTAATTAGTAGTTCATAAATGAATATGGAAATAGTAAATTCTGATATTAAAGGTAAAACAACTAGCATAAATCTCAAAAGAATTTTGTGATTGCATTAGTGCAGCTTCAGAGAAATTGCTTCCGAAATGACCATTTGGTGATAAAGAGCCCCAAAAGATCTTTTGGCAAGGCTCTCTGGATTCTAGGCATGGTCCATAACCTATACCCTGTTGATCAATCTGGGAAATCTCTGGTTTTTAGGCCTCTGGTTTTTAGGCATGTTCCATGACATGTGCCCTGTCGATTAAACTTATTGTTTAGGATGAAATACCAAGCACCAGAGGAAATATACAAACATTCAAAATAAACATTTGGTGAAAAAGATCCCCATAAGATTTCCTTGGACAAGCTCTCTGGTTTCTAGGCCTGTTCCTTGACCTGTAACATCGTGATTAAACTCAATGCTTAGCATGAAACACAATGAATGGTGAAAAGAAATGGAAATTCTAAAATAATCATTTGGTGATAAAGAGCCTTATGATTTCCTTGGCAAAGCTTTCTGGTTCTAGGCCCGGTCAGAGGTATACCCTGTTTTGATTAAATTTATTAGTTAGCGTTAAACAAAGGACAGAGGAAAAGGACAGCAATTCCCAATAAATTATTTTGTATTCCTATATTTTGAAGAAACAAAGAAAAAGCCAGCATTTCCCAACACAATACTTTTGATTTTTATATTTGACGAAATGAGTGTGCACACTCCAAGAAAATTGCAATCACCCACCTGTGTGAATGGAAACTATTTGAGCATCAAACGCTTGATCCTTGAACAGCTCCCATTTATCTGGTAAACTCTCCTCCTTTCTAGGCATAAACAACCTCTTCCTGCAAACTATCCTATCTCGGGATGCCATATCTAGGGCCAAGGCTCGCATGACATCATGATGGGAAAAGTACAGCTCAGAGGCACTTCCATAATTGATTGCTTGACTCCTACAGGTCCAAGTATAAAAAAAAAAAACACATTGTATAAGATAGAGGTAGCCAAGGTCAAAGAGCTCAAGCACAAACAGAAGAGTAGGACCTTACCTGAGATTGCTTGTTAAATGCAGCAGATTTCTACTTGCAAGTTCAAGCAAGATAACAAAAGCATCCTGCCACTCTATCTTTCGCACATAAACCCAAATGTCCAATAATGCATCCACAGAGATTTCTCTATCCTCTGGAAGTGACCCCAGGTCTAAGCACTCTCGTGCTTCCTCGTCCAGGACTCTGGAAATGACCCCAAGTCTAAGCACTCTCGTGCTTCCTCGTCCAGGACACCAATACTGGTCTCTAAGCATTTAAAAAGCCCTTCTTTGTGATAATCTGATATTGATTCACCATTTAATAGCTTCTTCTTGGCACTCTCCCACACCGGCGAAGGCTCGCCATGCAGAGAGATTCCTATCACCTTTAGAGCCAGTGGCAGACCTTTACATTGTGCTTGCACCTGTTATGCATACATCTATAACCCTAAATGCAACTTCTGTAGGTAGAAAAAACAATCAAACAAATATTTTGTTGTTGAATAGCTGCCTAACATGCTTTAAAGTGCAGTCACAGCGTTTGATTTATGGCTTATGAAGATGAATGTAATTCTTTCTGTTGAAAAAATATATTCTAGTAAAGGAATATTGAGTACATGTATGGCATCTCCTTTACTGGAAAATTGATTTTGTAGTTATGGATGAAATCCTAGGATAAGTATTAAATATGGGAAAGGAATGTCATCACAAGTATTAATGCAGAAAGAAATGCCAACGTAAGGATATGCCACTATAATAATGGATGGTTTGTAGTTAGAGACATTTCAAGTGATCGTGTTTATTGTAATCAGTGCCAGACTCAACACAGTAATATATTGCACATAAATATATTTTCACATTCACATTGAAGTCTGTCGGGTTCAATTATACAAAGAATTCCACCAATAAAACTAAATTGCTACAACAGAATCAGTTTAATGAGAGATAACATAGTTCTTAAGACTATAATAGATTAAAAAGCAACCTGGTCATTCACTTCCTCTTTTCTGAGGATAAATTGTGAATAATTGTGGATCTAATTCAGTATAATTAGAACTCATTAAAAAAAAATATGCATGCAATATGAGCTTAAGTGGATAAACTTCATTCGAATTTGCCAACAATTTAGAGCATATGCAAATGCAATTCAAGTGAATGAAACTTAGCGCAAAGGTAGACATGAATGACAGCACAAAGGTAGACATGAATATGGCATTAGAAGGTTATTTGTGAATGAAACTTCATTAGAATTGACAACACAAAGCAGAAAGTTACACATATGAATATGGCATTAAAAGGTTATTTGGCTCGAAAAAGCTAGCCAAAAGCAATCCTCAGTTTCAATTAGAATACAATTTAAGAATCTACGCTAGCCAAAAGCAATTCTCAGTAGATTTCAATTAGAATACAATTTAAGAATCTAGAGCAAATGCAATTAAGTGAATGATAGAATACAATTTAAGAATATAGAGCAAATGCAAATGCAATTCAAGTGAATGAAACTTCGTTAGATATTGACAGCACAGTAATATATTCTGCTAATATCTTTAGCAATGTTTCAGGTTGGTCTTAGCAGTCAAAATGTAGTACCCTGCTGTGAAATTTGTTGCTGAATGTTGTACTATTTGTGAGCAGACAATTTTGGAGGAATAATACAAGGAATTTGAAAGGCTTCAATACAGGAAAAATGGATTTAGCTGGAAGTCTTTTCATCATTATGGAGGAATAATACGAGGAGTTTGAAAGGCTCCAATACAAAAAAAATGGATTTAGTTGGAAGTCTTTTTATGATATGATGGGAGAAGGCACTTGTTGAGGAATAATACGAGGAGTTTGAAAGGCTCCAATACAAAAAAAAATGGATTTAGTTGGAAGTCTTTTTATGATATGATGGGAGAAGGCACTTGTTGAGGTCAAGTCTGGACCATTGTAGCGAAGGGAAGGTGCAGATATATGAAAAATGTTGGACTCTTCAAAGAAGAAGAACCATGACTGAAGTGATGATTAGAGGTTGGAATAGCCTGCAGTTGGCAAAGATTAGGGAAGCTAGAAGAATCTGAAATTTTTGGTGCTATTTGCTGCTGTTCTCAACGTCTTGTGTTGAAGCTAGCAGCCTTACTAAAAAATCAGAAAGAGTGACATCATATTCCCATCATGAAATTAGGTAAGCTCTATTTCTTGGTTGAATTCCGTGTTTTATTTTCTTTTAAAAAAAACTAAACGAGGAAGAAAGGGGACTTTTTAAACTGTGATTTCAAATGTTATAATTACACGAAAGGTGTTTCTTTTGAAAAAAATCACTTGAGGGTATCGTCTACCCTTTTAGTTATTGAATGACATCTGTTCCAATTTACACCAACGACATCTGTCACAGTTTACGCCAAGGACATCTGTCCGGTGAAACTTGACTGAAAGTAAATTTTAACCATGAAAATTTAAGAGAATTTTAATTTCAAAGGCAAACTCCTTTAACAACCTCAAACTTCAACAAACATTTACTGTGAAGCTAAAAAATTCTCGCTGTTTGTTCGAACACCATCAATCATGTGCCATTTGGCTGGGAATGTTCTCATTTACATGCAAATTCGACATTATTGATTTCTGAAAAGAAATCGAACAAACTGCTGTAAAAGTAAAATATTACCTGATCGGAAAGCACCCTCTGCATTATTTTGTCAAACTAAACCATAGTGAATACCATATCCCTCGAAAATTTATTGTAGAAAGAAAATAAAATATTCCTGAGATTTCCAACATTTTTACTCATGCATTTCATTTGGCTTTCATGCAAATAGCTCGAAAACTCATGCCCGGGCCCAACCTAAACTGCGTGGGAAGAGCAGGTCTTATAGCTAATAATCGTCAGGCATGTCCCGCAAATCCATCGGTCTCTGTAACTGAAACAAATTCAGTCTTTAAACCATGTATTGCAAGATGCCTGACGTTTAACCGAGTGAGTTCTGTAGCAGCCAAAATTTTCAAATTCAAGGACCGAAATGACATCTTTAGATGCAAATATTTACACCGAAGGTGTTTTTTTTGGAACAGTTCACATGAGGATATCGTCTACCTTTTTGCAGTTCACATGAGGATATCGTATACTTTTTTCCTATTCAATGACATTGGTCTCAATTTACACCAACGACGAAATTTGTACCAGTTTACACCAACGACATATGTCCGATATCGTCCACTTTTTGCCTATTCAATGACATTGGTCTCAATTTACACCAACGACGAAATTTGTATCAGTTTACACCAACGACATATATGTCCGTGATATGCTGATATTTCTGTAATACTTGCTTCATTGGATTCCACGGGGTCCTTCACACTTCTAACCTAGAGGAAACAACTAGCGTTATTTTTGTTTTTCATTGTTGGTTGGAGCTGCTCGTTGTCCTTTCTCCGTCATTTTTTTTTAGTTTTTAACTTATCCAAGCCCAAGAAAACTTGAATATAATCATGACCACAAAGCACTCTCTCATGGTGAAATTGAACACAATCTAGTGAGAGAGCTATCTCAGGAGTGGACATGCATGTTAGTGCAGCAGTGGGATGTCTCAGTCAATGGGACACATTATTTTCAAAGGCACTAGATAGAACCTGGTCTGGTACGCATGCAATTTCAGCAACTGTAACCAGTTCATGGTGAAATTTCTGTTGAGCCATACGTAAACACGCAAGTCTATGTAAATAGGAATGCACAAATGTTGCGAGGAAGGCCAACAATTTCGGATTTATTAATGAGGGTTGAAAGAGAGGAGCAAAAAGAGCTGGGGAGATTGTTGGAGCATATCGAAGTTTCAGACTTTTCACATGGCAATCTTATACAAGTTAGTAATTTGAGTTAGAATTGGTGTTTTACTTCGGATCATGTTTTTTATGTTTTGACTGTTTCAAATATGCACAAGGTAAAAGAGTGACTCCTAATTTTGAGGAAGTTCTTCTAGCAATTTTATGATAAACACGTTTTTAATAAGGTTGCATTTCTGCTCAAGATGAACATGTTTTGTGTCTTGTAGTCATTTTCTCTTTGCCTGTTTGTCTATTTCATTGATTATTGTTGCAATGATACTTCTGTATATTTCATTGATTATGTTGCTACTGATTATGTTTCTGAAGATTTTGTAATTTTAGTAAACCATCCTGTTATAATTTTCTTTTAAGATTTATTTTTTAACCATTAATTTTTGTCTGGGCATTTTATCTCTATTCCATTTCTTATAGGTTTAAACTGCTCTCTGGAATTCTATAGAATTTTATAGTTATGGATGAAATGCATTCTTTTTTAGTCTAACAATTATTTCAAAACAGAAAAAACATTTTTAATATGTAAATAAAGAAAATATATTTAGGCCGATAGGCCTTCTCTTTTGAAAGATATGCAGTTTTTCATCGTCAACATTTTTAATGTGCCACTAACACGTGTTCCCTGAGTTGCCTGACACCTGTTCAGATTTGTTGACAAAAACCATTGTTTTGTGTTCTGCTGTGACTGTAATATTCTTTACCGACTATCTACTGTAAATTCAGAATGCCGAAATAAACATGAACCCTTCCAAACAAGAATCAACTCAGAATTTTATTAAAATTTGCCCATATTGCTTCATAAACAAGCCCGTAACAATCACTCTCAGCGTCCAGTTTAGAAACAGATCACTGATGTAACAAATATGAATAATTTGACAGTGGCGCACTAACATTTCAAAGATCAGACTGCAATGACAGATTTGTCTGCGCAGACAGAAATTACTTGGAGCTGAGCGCAGAGTGCCACCGCCCTGTAACGCTGCTTGTTGGCGCTGCAGACTTCAGAAATTGCTTGGGGACAGCGTGACGGTGTGCGTAAGTGTTGCCTGAGGTGTTGCTTGGGCAGCTCCGCTTACTCCAGCGCTCTACGTAGACAGAGATCGCTCAGTTAATTGACCGGGTTCACACGGTCATTACAGCAGGAGGTGTTGAAGCCAATAATCATTCAATCGATGCGTACAGACTGAACAGTGCTCTTGCCAGGTCGATGCTTCCTGTTAAACCCGTGAATCTCTCACAATGCGCTCATCGTTTGCCTGGACAGAGTTCGTCTTCTTACTGGGTGGGACGGCGTCTTCAGGGAGATGCGTAAACTTCTACCACCGAAAACCTGTGTTATCGGCTAGGCGTAGCTGCCCCAAACGCTCTCGATCATCGTGCATTGGCTTGTTAATAATATGCCTGACGTTGGGCGTCTAACAGTGCGTGTTGCCTCTAGATGGGCCTGCTATCACCAGAGAGTAGCAATCGTTTCTTCAGTGAGATGAGGAGCCCAATAGATCATAACAATTATCCGCCCATTCAACTCTGATCTGTGCGTGAACCCTGATGTCATCAACAAGCTGAAACTACTGCAAAGAAAATCGCAGACCCTTCAATCTAATGGATAAGAAGAAAAACACTTTCAACTGAAAATGAAATAACTGAACCAACTAGGGCGATCGGGAGATCACCGAAATTGGGTTTGCCCACTAGGGTGAAATCGAGTCCCACCGAAGACAGGCTGAGAGTCTCACCTGAAACTCACGACTTGACAACTTGCTTGAGCTCTCAAAGTAACAAAGAAGAGAAGATCCAATTTCATGTTTTGCTTTCGTTCCTCTTTCTCCTTCCTCCTTCTCCTTTTATAGATGGCTACTTGGAAAAACCATGGGCTATTACCTGGGGCAAAACAACCAAAGGAAAAAAAACCAAGAGCAAATACCTGGGGTCAACACAATCTAAAAAGAAAAACCATGGGCCAGAGCCGCTTATTTATTATTTTATTTATTAGTCTTCTACCATTAAGACTTGGTCCAACCGGTTAAACGGTTGGGGATATTACAGTGACGGCAATAACTATTTTAATCACTGGTTCCATTATCGCGCATTAAATGTGACATCTATTGAAATTTAATTGTTCAATTTCCAGGTTGCGCCATTCTCTCCATGACGTAGCAATTTTAATCACTCCTGGTTCCATTATCTTTTGGAGTGGCAATTTCAGCGACATCTACATAGCTGGGACACCTAAACCGCGGGTGTTGTTGGAAAGGCAGTTGGTACGGTTACAACTGACTACCGCTACCATCACAGGTATTGATTGTGATCTGCAAGGATTAGCAAAGGGAAATTGCACGAGTCTTCTGGTTTCAAACGAAATCATGCTCAATAGTAGCTACTCTTCTGGTCTTGGAACTACAGGCTTTCAAACGAAATCATGCTCAATAGTAGCTACTCAAATAATCTGTTTTATAGTCCATCTCCACATGCAAGACTGCACTAGGGGTTCGTTTTACAGTCCATCTCCACATGCAGGACATGACTGAGGGTTCGTTTTATAGTCCAGGACATGACTGAGGGTTCGTTTTATAGTCCATCTCCACATGCAAAGACTGCATTGAGGGTTCATTTTATAGTCCATCTCTACATGCAGGACTGAGGGTTCGTTTTATAGTCCATCTCCACATGCAAGACTGAGGGTTCACCAAACGACGAGATCGAGTTAGAATTTGAAGACTACAAAAATAAATGGAATTCGAGGGAGAAAGACACCTATTACACACCCTGCGTGCATCACAGAGCATTGCAAAGAGAAGTCGCACCAGATGTAGATCGTCTCATGATAATGTTTATTCCAAGAGGCTGGTGTATAGGCATATATGTAGTCAAAGTTTAAGTGAGAGTCACCATTCTGAGGTGAGGTAGAGGTTAGGTGTTAATATTTGATCCTGGTATGTATTTAATCTCAAACATGACCATTGTAATTGGGTGAAAGCTTTATTTTGTAGACCAGGTAATTTCATAACACATTTTGTATTTTTTTTTCATCTAATGTACCATCTAAGATGAAAAATGTAAGATGATGAATGTAAGAGGAACGCAACATATATAACAATCTTCATCCTCACGCAGAGTAAAGCTCTCTGGACAATTTTAGCACAGGAGAGTGTTTCAATGGAGAAAGTGAAGCCTGATAATTGCTGGAATCCACAGTAGTTCCTACAGTTTCCGACAGCAAACACAAGTCTTAGGAGGTTATAAGGTGCATTGGGCACCACATTCAACAGATAGCAAGACTTATTGAGAATCTTAGTAAAGAAGCTTAAAGTACGCAAGTAAGAACCGTCACCGTCCCCAATGTCTAATGCCTCACTGACGTCTATGTAATGAGTATCAATAACTCAGGTGATATTCATTTCGTCAGTGTGATTTGTTTTCTCACCGCACTCATGAATACTAAGAAATCCTGTCGACCCAAAGTTCTATAACGTACAAATTTGGTCTTACTATCGAATTTACAGTTTTTTTATTGGAAATATGAAATAATAGGTTCCGGTTTTTGGAAGGGTAGTAAAATGAAGGAAAGTCCCCACGATTTTCGTAAGTTGAATGTAATGAAATTCATATAGTCTAAAAAAGGTTTTTCCTGGTACTAAATATAAATCAAAGCATTTTTCACGTTGAAAAATGAAATAATAGGTATTTTCGCTATGAGCGTCAAAAAAATATTTTAAGATGTATGATAATAGCTGGTTCAACAAAAACATTAACAACCAAGAATATCAACAGCACGGTTACAGCCATTCAAATATTTCATTCAACAAATCTGTTATTTTCCATCAGCGCAAAAAAATTTAAAATCCCACATAGTATTCGTTTTTAAGTAATACATATACATGTTGATCTTACACAAGTTTATATTAAAGAACAACGAAAATTTAAAATCCCACATAGTATTCGTTTCTGAGTAAGACATATGCATGTTAAATCTTACAAGTTCATATTAAAGAACAACGAAATAACAACGAGTGCGTTCGAAGCCTGTGAAAGTGTGAGAACGCCGAATTTATGTGTGGTCGGAGTCAATAGTGCTTGGCCGCCACATATTCAAACGTCCCAGCATTGATATATGCCAGTTGATTCTCACAATTTCATGTAAAATTAAGTCAAAACGTACATATAACGTTTTCTGGAGGTGAGATTCCCTTGTCTATGTATAAATACGTATTCTTAATAACTTTGCTCATTGATTCAATATGATTTGTATTTTTCCAGAATGAGATTCCTTTGATTAACTTTGCCTCATTGATTCAATATTTTAAACCTGTGGTTACATCTATTAACTATTGAAGTGTATATAATTAATGATGTATTTATATATAGCTATTGAAGTGTATATAATTAATAATGTATTTATATATAACTATTGAAGCGTATATAATTAATAATGTATTTATATATATATATATGCACAACTTTGTCTTAGTAATTCAATATTTTTAATATGGGTTATATCTATTAACTATTGAAGTGTATATAATTAGTAATGGCCTTTCAAAGCACAAAAATACACTAAAGTCATATTCATAAATAATTTCTAAATCCATAATTGAATTTTAGAATTAGAAATCGATTATATAATTTCAAAAATCATTTTAATAACCCAAATGCTTATAATTTTTAGTTTATAAAATTTTCAATTTAATTACATTTAAAATATTGATTTACAAAAAATTATTTCTTTTTAACCAATGATCTTTAATTTAGATAAACATGGGTTATATAATGAGTAATTAATTATTATAATAACAAATGGTGTTTAATTAAGATAAACATGGATTAATAAGCAATTTTAATCTAATATTGCTAATACATGGTTTTTAAACATTACAACATCTCTACCATTCTAGACTGGAGCCCATCTCTTCACCCAATTAGTTTTGATGGGAAACATACCCAAATTAGAATAAAGAAGAATCATTTAAATTGGAAATCAATTACATAATTTCAAAAATCTTTTTAATAACACAAATAGTTATAATTTTTAATTTATAAAAAAAATCTAAATCCTACATTGAAAATATAAGGTTTTAAAACAGTAATTAAGATTTTCACAATTTTACATACCAATATTTCCCAAACAACCATTTTCAATCCGTGCAAACTTGGTTCTACAACTTAACAACACAAACACAAACACTTGGTTCCACAACTCAACAACACAAACACAAACACTGATCAACAACTCAACAACACAAACACAAACACACTGTTAAAAAAACGTTATTTTTGATGGGAAACATACCCAAATTGGAATAAAGAAGAATCATTTAAAAAAATAAAAAATCAATAATAAGAAGTCTCACTTTTCTCTTAAAAAATAAAAAATAAAATGAAAAAAAATAATACCTAACATATTTTTATCAAAAATTTTATCAAATTTCAAAATAAATACAATAAAATAAATGATAGTTTTATGCCAATAGCCATGTTTATTTCAGAATTTCCCTCCCAAAATTTAAATTTAATTATCAATAATTATAAGGTATGGTATTGTAATAAAAACTAGTTACTAGATAAAAATTTCCATGGTAAAGTGGGGTGAATTGATTATAATGTGCATTTACCAACAATTTCATTTAGGCCTTATAAACAAAATGAAATTTGTTAAGAGTGCCAATTTTAACTAAAATCATGCAAATATTTTTTAAAACTTGAGTTTAAGTTGTTTAATATGTAGAATTTGATTGTCCAAAGGTTTCTTAGGTTCTCAATCTATTTATATATATTCAAAAATGTACATTAGACAACAAAAAATAGTAATATGATGTGAAATTATATCCTCTCATTTTTGTGAAAAAAAAACTATTTTATCTATAAATTAAAATAAAAGTTTAATTTATATAACTCCACTTATTTTCAAAAATATTTTGAAACAATAATCAATTATTATTATTTTATAATTTCAAATAAATAATATACTTATTAAGATTGGATTTATTTAAACATGATATAAAATATATTCATATCAATTTTTTATTTAATAAAGATTGTTTTTAAATTTAGTAACATTGTTTAGAAAGCTAAAACTTATACTAAAGTATTTAACTTTCAGTTAAAATTTCACTTTAAAGCATAGAATTTTAATCTTAAAATTGTATACTCAAGAGTTTAAATCTATTTTAAAATAACTTAAATTATTTTACTCAAAAAGCTAAATTGCTCCTCAAAAACTGAAATACCACCTACCTCTACTCAAAATAAATCAATTCTCATACAAACATAAAACAATTTAAATGTATGAATGATATAGATTGCATTAATACTACAATTTTTTTATTTAATAAAAATTACATTTTATTTAATAAAAAATGCTTTTAAATTTAGTGGACACTTCATCAAAAGTTACTCTGTTGTGTTTAATTTCTATTTTTGAGTAGTCTATCACACTCGAAAAGATCATATGCAGCAATTTATAGTTGGAGATTCATTTTGTTTGCAAAGGTATCACTCTGCGTGTTTATGGAGAAGTGGCTATCATATTTTCAGGTGGAGACTCTAAAATGCGCATTATCGTTGATTGCTCTGCTTCGGACATGGGAAATAGAAGGCATCACAGAGGATAACAAGTAATATTGAAAGGCCTATTTGACTGGTAATTTCTTGATATGCAATTAGGTAGCTCATTTCTATGAGTTACACATAAAATGTTGTACATACAATACATTATTGCCCGAAATAGGATACCTATGCATTTTCTTTAATCACAAATCTTTAAAACTTCAAGTAAAACAAAAGAAAAATAGATCTTACACAGGTCACAAACAAGTTAAAATAGGTGTGATTTTTTTTTGTTTTACCATTTTAAAAAGGAAATACAGTAAGTTTAAAATAGGTTTAGGTCTTTGTAATTGATAGTCTCATAGGCTCACCGGTTTTCAGTTTTTTAACCCTAGTAAACACATTTAAATCCAGTGGAATGCATAATTTGAGTTGAAAAATAAAGCTTAGTGTTGAGATCATATTCAGTAGTATTAATCTATACTTTCTATTAATTCAAGACAATTAAGTATTTTATTTAGGTCAACATACTACGCAACAATTTTGGTCAAAGGTTTAGTCATATGGTAATGCTCTAAAGAACTGGCTTTGCATGGGTTTGGATGTACCTGATTATGACATTTGAGTAATTAGCTTGTATTATCTCATGTATTCCAGTGTTAATTGGCTTGATAAGTTATGGTTATAAGCGCTCTAGGGAGAATTCTCTGATTTGTTTGTATTTTTATCTTCTTTGTAGGTGACTGCAGCTCTCGCACAAGTTGGCCTCGAATCTTCCAACTTGATTGTAGGGATTGACTTCAAAAAGAGCAATGAGTGGACAGGAAAGTTCTATTACCCATGATCCTGAAGTTTTTAATGTCATAATTTCCATGCAAGTTTAAAATTTTAAAATAGCCAATATGCCTTTATTTAAACGTGGTTATTTGCTCAAGAACTGTTAGTGGGTTTCTGTAGTCTTCTCATATATATTGAATACAACTTCTATCGGTTATCGGTTTTTTTAGTTTAAGTTAATAATTCTGTAGGCTCTTTACTTTTCAATCCAAATTAAATCAAAGCGATCACTTCAACATTTTGTTATGGATTTTAGGTGCAAGGTCTCTTAATCGCCGAAGCGTGCACCACATTGGAGACACGCCAAACCCTTATGAACAAGAAATTTTGATAATTGGGAGGACCTTATCTGCATTTGATGAAGACAACTTGATCCCTTGTTTTGGTTTCGGGGATGGCAAGTTTTGATCTCTATTTTGATTGAAAATCTTGTTTGAATTTGGCACAATTTATTTTTCTTATGTTGGTTAACATGAATTCATAACATATGTAGCAATCTGGTTATTCCTAATAATGCGTTGTTTTTTCTTTCACAGCTTTGACACATGATCAAAGTGTGTTTAGTTTCTATCCACATGATAGATTATGCAATGGATTTGAAGAAGTGTTGAGACGCTACAGGGAGATAGTACCACATCTTCGACTGACTGGTTAGTTAATGGAACTTTGACATTCTACCTGAAGATATGAAGATTAAATAGCCTTTAGCATTCTAAGGCTTAAGCTGGGAAAGTGTGTCTGACTGGTTTACTTGATATGTGTATATGTTGCGTATATCCTGTGTTTTCTTATACTTTTCTTGTATGTTCTTTTCTTATTTAGGGCCAACATCTTTTGCCCCAATTATTGAAGCAGCAATCCGTCTCGTGGAACAGAGTGGTGGGCAGTACCATGTTCTCTTGATAATTGCAGATGGACAGGTTGCAAATCTTCTCTATATAGATTGGTTATTAAAATGAATTTTTAGTTTGGTTTAAGGGACTGTCTTGTCTGTTGTTTGTTTAGTAAAAAAATTTAGCATTTTTTGAATTATTTATACCATATACCTTGAGAGCATGGGTGTTCTTATTGTTTTACACTGTTACAGGTGGCGTTGTTGCATCTTGTGCAGTGAGCAAATTTTTGATCCTTATTTTTAATCTTAATGAGAGTCTTCAAGTCCTCTTAGGCACTATTTTTTTATGGTCACTAGTATTGTTTTGGTTCTAAATATAAAATTTTGTGAATTATCATTATGGCCTTCATTGTTGTGTAAAGTTTTAAATTTTCATCTTTGTTTGGATCTATACAAACTAGGAATCTTCAAATCCTCTTCGGTACAAGCTTTCTGCACTATTTATAATATATATATTGAGCATGGTTGTTCATGGTGTTTGTGCATTGAGTGTGGTCTTCCTTAATCATGATCACAGCCTTCCTTGATGCTGCAGATTTTGTTCTTTTTTGGATCATTACAAAATGTAGAATCTTCAAATCCTCTTGGGCATAAGCTTTCTACACATGGTCATAATATGGCTGATAATTTTGTGTAGGTAACAAGAATCTAACTCTAAAGTTAAATATAAGAATGTGGCAGACACAGGTAGCTTTTTCCAATTGTTCCATTTGTTTCAAAATCTTGAAGGGTGTTATGCACAAGAGTGAAGACAAATAATTATGCTAATTATGCTAAAACCACTCCATATAAAAGTTGTTATGCTAAAACGATTCCAATTGCATTGACACAAACAATGCTTTCCTCATTTCATAGTTACAACAAAACTTTCAATACAACAATAACAGTGAAAATCACCTTTCAAATGATTAGAACAAATTTAATTTCGTGCAAGCTCAATACATGTAGTGCCTTCTAGAGTTAGGCTATTACAAAGGATGTGAACATTAGTATTTATTTATCTCTCAGGCTAATTTTGTGGGTTTAAATGATTAGTTTATAGTATTAGACAATAGGTCTGCATTTAAGACATTCATCCGTTCGGTTTAAAATTTAGCCAGTGAAGTAGATTGATCACATCATGCTCTGGGGCTGATGGATGCTTATCCTCTTGTGATTGCAGCCGAAATGGAATGATGCTCTTCTCGAGGTCTTTAGAATTGATTTTGTTGGCACTGCGCCATACATCACCTGCACACCTACTCTTCGTCACCATAGACTGGGTCCTGAAGACCATTATTTGATACTCTCATCAGATGGTCTTTATCAATATTTTACCAATGAAGAGGTGGTTAACCATGCGGAATGGTTTATGTCATCTTATCCGGATGGAGATCCTGCCCAACAACTTGTTGAAGAGGTCCTCTTTTGTGCAGCAAAGAAAGCTGGTAAGGAGACTTAAATGCTTGGAAATAACTTGAAATAAAGTTATTTCAATAGTAGTGCTATATGGCGTGTAGAGGCCTCTACCATTGTATTTGATGGAAATGGAAAGCTGCAAGTGTTCATCTCTAAAATTTTGCCCTTATTTTGCAATGTTTTTGTTGATAGCTTGGTTTCTTTTTTCCATGGATGCTACGTGGAGATACCCTTTTAAAATGATTCAACAGCCTCCTTTTCCATTCCACTGGCAAATTACCCATAACGAAAATAAATATAAATTTGCACCAAGTGTTTTTTCTGTCAATGTTCATGAAACTGAACATCAATTTGTCAGGATGCCATTACAACTTATGTAATATTTACATTGGAAGTTGAGTATGATCGGAATACAGGGCTGCAACGATGCAAATGAATATACCTCTTGCAATGGTAAACTTTGGAGGATTATGTTACCTAATTGGAAACATTAAACTAATAAAATATATGAAGATTGCATGCTTTCAAAGTTTGCTTGTAGTGAAGGATCAGATAAGATGGCAAAACAGGAACTGACTTCACTGTTACATTGACAAAATCTCTTTCATCTCAAAAACTACAATTACTTAATTATATATTGAGCTTATATTTAGAATGCCTCTGCAATCGTGATGTCACTAAAGAAATAAGCTAGTATTATATATTGAGCTTATATTTAGAATGCCTCTGCAATCGTGATGTCACTAAAGAAATAATTGCCCCCATGAATGTGAGTCTTTGTGGAATGTCAGGTAATGAAAGTAATATAGTTATATTATCTTTTTTAGTATAATTTTCAATAATTTTAGGAGATGCAATGAAATTATGGTAGATAGAGAAAATTTAGACATTTAAAATATTATACTTTAATAATATAAAAAGAACGTAAATATTTAAAATATTATACTTTAATAATATATAAGTAAATATTCTTTTTATTTTATTGTACAATTTTATATTTTAAAAATGACAAAAAAATATATTTACAAATATTTTTAAAAATAACGGTTGTTTGTGTTATTTTTAAAAATATTGTTATACACCAAAATCCATATGGTTTGTTCGTTGTGAATTTCTTTTTTAAATGCTACATGTCATTTATTTATTAGATATCTCTCAAATAAGAAGGCATAAGTAAGGGGGTGAAATAGAGAGGACACAACTTACTTCTACTAATGTAATTCTTGAAATTTGTAATTTTGTATTTTGGAGTTGTTCTCAAAAAAAATTAATTTGCAAAAAGAAAATTAAATAAAAACTATTCGTTATTTCTGAAATTTTGAAGACTTACTATATTTATTATTAGAAAAACATCGTCAAAATACACCACCATAATGTAACTTTGTAGTTTCCATTAGGATGAAACCATCGCAGTCACATAGATAACAAAATTCCAAAAATTCCAAAGAACTATTAGTTTATTTGTATAGAAAGGAACATGCTCTCCATGAGATTTATTTATTTATTCCTCAAAAAATTACTTTCCATGATGGAATATGCTTTGAATGGTTCTCCATGAGATTCATTTTTTTTTCTCCATAAGTTACTTTCCATGATGGAATAATGGATACATGATGGAATAATGGATACAATGCATTCATAGCATTGCATAGATATGACATGTGACAACTTATGGAAATTTGTGTTTTAATTATTGGATGGATATACATGGCACCGAACATTTGGGTTAGGGGATGAATATGTGTAACTCACTACACAGAAGCAAAGTATTTAATCGAGTATTCACCAAACAAAATCCCTCATTCGTGGCTTAAATTCCACAATTACTTGCCCATTTTTATCTAAATTCATAGACATATATTGGCGAGAGGATCTTTTCATTTCTTCTATACCTTCAGTGTATTCTTACACGTGTAGGGGCAACTCACCATAAATATGACTAAGAGATATTTCTTATTCTTACTGAAATGTTTTCTGAAATTAAAGGGCACAATATAATCTTAGATTCAGTATGAATGTGAACTAGGTATCTCTTTTGCACAGTCTAACATCTAAGCTAAAATTTGCAGAGTCTAACATGTAATTTCAATAATTTCACTACAATAATTTGTAAATATAAATTTATAAGCATTTTGTTTTTATATATACAATTTAAATAATTTCAACACAATAATATGTGTATAAGCCTTTTATAAAAACAAAGGCCTACTTTTGTAAATATAAATTTATAAGCATTTTGTTTTTATATATACAGTTTAAATCATTTCAACACGATAATGTATTTATATAAGCCTTTTATAAAAACAAAGTCCTACTTCTTCTTTTTTTAATGGAAGACTAAAATTATAATTATGGATTTATAAGCATTTTATAAAAAATAAAAAAAAAATAAAAAAAAAATTAATGGAACACTAAAACATTATTTTAATTGGTTTTTTTTCATGAATTAGTTTACATTTGTGAATAATAACTAGCAATAATTATATTTATTGTGAATTGGCAATTAAATTATAATAGATTTTTTCACTCTTAAAAAATACAATAAAATTAAATTATTACATACCTATATAACAATAATTATACTTATTGTGAATTGACAATTAAATTATAATAGATTTTTCCACTGTTAAAAAGAACAATAAAATTAAATTATTATATACCTATAACAAAAAAAATAAAATTATTACATATCTATACCCAAAAAAATAATAATAATAAAAATTAAAAAATACAATAAAATTTAATTATTACATACCTATAATATGAAAAATTAAAAACTAGGAAATTTTAAAATGAAAATTTACCCTCTTTATTTTTATATTTATTGTGAATTGACAATTAAATTATAATTATAATAGATCTTTTCACTTAAAAAAAAACAATAAAATTAAATTATTACATACTTATACCAAAAAATCAATAAAAATTAGAAAATTTTAAAAATGGAACTTCACCCTATAAATATTAAGTATAATTTGTATAAACTGGATAATTTTAATGTATATCTCCTAGATGTAAGATTAAATTGCAATTTTATTTAATAGTTAGTCTGCAGGAAATTAAAATTATATATGATTCTTAAGAAATATATTCAATTTTGGAGATTATTACATACCAATACCCAAAAGAAAAATAATAATAATAATTAGGAAATCTTAAAATGGAACTTTACCCTCTTTATACAATAAAATATTAAGTATAATATTTATAAAATGGATAATTTTAATGCATATTTCTCAATTAAATTGCAATTTTATTTAATAGGTAGTGTGCATGAAATTAGAATTACATATGATTTTTAAGAAATAATCAATTAAATGTCTTTCAAATCACAACTCCAATAAAAAGTACTCTATAATTTGGGGTAAGGATTTTTCAAAAGTGTTTAATTTGGATTAAAAAAATATGTTATGGCATTTTTTTTAATAATAAAAATATCTATTTTGTTTTTTGTTTTTTTGTTTTTTGGTCATGAGCTATGTTTTTTGGTTAACTATTAAATATGGATGAAAAGATAAAACCTAGGTAAATGATTTCTGAATGATTGATGCCCTAGAGCTTTTCCTATCCATACTTGTAAAAAATAAGGGTGTCTTTGCTTATGAGTGGAAATAGAAGTGGAAAATTATTTTGTTGATAGTGTAAAAAATTAGGTGAATACCATACTAGAGAGTTCATACAAGCTCTTGCTAAATGTTTTTCAAATCCAAACTCCAATAAAAGAACACTCTTTGATTTTCTTTTCAAAAGTATTTAATTTGGATAAAACAAAATGGGTTGTGGTTTTTTTTCACTTTAATACTAAAAATATTTAATTTGTTCTTTTGGGTCATGGTATATGTTTTTTGGTTTACTATTAAATAATGATAAAAAGATCAAATCTAGGTAAATGATTTCCAAATGATGCCCATGAGTGTTGCCTATCCATAATTGTAAATAATAAGGGTGTCTTTGCTTATGCTTGGAAATATGTTCCACTTACCTTTGAAGTGACAAATTATTTTGTTGGTAGTGTTAAGCATTAGGTGAATAACATAATAGAGAGTTCATACAAAAGCTCCATGCATTTGCGGGTCCACTAGATGATGTAGAATTATAAAAGTTTCAATTGTTGACAATATAAGAATCATCATTTGAATAATCATCACATCTTATATTGTAGGTGACAAGAAGATCTCATCTCTACTAAAAAAAGTGGCTATATGACACCACTGGTTGAATTATAAAAGTTTCAATTGTTGACAATATAAGAATCATCATTTGAATAATTGTCACATCTTATATTGTAGGTGACAAGAAGATCTCATCTTTGCTAAAAAAAGTATGACACTACTGGTTGAATTATAAAAGTTTCAATTGTTGACAATATAAGAATCATCATTTGAATAATTGTCACATCTTATATTGTAGGTGACAAGAAGATCTCATCTTTGCTAAAAAAGGTGGCTATATGACACCATTGGTTGTTTGATTGTATAGACAAACTATGAGAATTTCATCATCTCCATATTTCAAATATTATTTTAATTGTGGACTACCAACTTAACACAAACACACTAAATAACCTAAATCTAATACAATAATTATTATTTCAAACCAGAGTACAACTTTTCCAATTTAACAATCTTATTGCCCTCTCTTTGCACCTTTTGGGGCAATTGCTAGTATTTAAATGTTATATCTCAATTACTTATAATAATATTTAAATATTGTTTTTATATAATTTAATTAATTTATATTTTTTATAATTAATTTTCTAATTTTAAAAAATATTAATATTATATTATATATATTAAATCAGAAATTTTATGTATTTAATGTATAATTAATAATTTTATATTAAATTATTATTATCATTTCATATATTATTAAAATTAATAATAATAATAATTTAATATATTTTCTTTAAAAATTATAAATGTATGATATATAAATCATTTCAATTAAAAAATAAAATTAATAATAATAATAATTTAATATATTTTAATTTTTTTCTCAAAAAATTATAAATGTATGATATATAAATCATTTCAATTAAAAAATAGTTAACTAACCTTATTTTGGATTGTTAGAAATAATGATTCCAGGGTTGGAATTTCGTGAAAGGGCAATTTGACTCTATTTTACTTTTAAAACATTTAAAAAACTATTTCTTGTGATGGGTTTTGGGACGTATTTTTGACGGTTCACTAAAGGAATCTGACACTTGCACCTTGCCAGCAAGCCTAGAATTTGATGGCACATATTTACTTGTGAAATATATATTGACACGTCAATATGATATTTCGAATTCATGCCATAATATTTGTTTTTATGTAAATAGCTTATGTTCATATTGCTTAAAATATATGTATATTATTTTATGATAAAAATTATATTTTCCATTTTTTTTTAATCTTTATTTTAGCATATGGTTTATCTCATAGTTATGTTTTTTTAAAAGTTGTTTACCTTGTATATTTAGGTCGATAGGTTTTTTTTTTTTAATCAGTTGATCTTGTATTTTCGTCTATCTTTTTTTGTTTAAACGTGATATTTGTCCACACTGTATATGCCTGACATCTGTCCATAGGTGGAAATTGAAGTACACTATGTGCATTCAAATCTGCAATTACCAATACGTTATATTTCCGAAAAAATTTAGCGACCATTCTTTAATGGACCATTCCACTTTCACATGCCAAAAATAATGGACCACTCCACTTCCACATTGACGGCTCAGATTTTGCTGGATGTGGAAATGGAAACCTATCAATCCATCCACCTGTAATCCGTGATATTATTCCAAAAGATCTCTTATAGCGGTTAGTTTTATCTTTGTGTTTGACAGGTTTTTCTATCAGTTCTTGCTACTTTTATTGACACACCAGATGTCCTTCTGATTTTCCCGTTTCATTGCGTCAGTGGGCAGAACACTGGGTGTTTCAAACACATTTGGGTCCTTTGCACTGCTGCTACTTTTTGTCTTAGGAGGATTTGTCATTTCTAAAAGCTTGATTCCATATCCATCTTGTGAAATAAGCAATTATCAGCATAGGATCTCAGTAAATAACAACAATATTGGCATGGTTTGGGTATTGCATATTTTGTCCGTCCATGGTGGATTTGGGGATATAGGGCTTCTCCTATGATGTAAGGCTAGAATGCAATAGCCATCAAAGAATATCTAGACAAGTGTTGGAACCTGGTAAAACTAAAATGACTTAATGTCCACTACAACTCATCATTAGTTTTCAGAACTTCAATGTTATTGCATGACTGATGTCTTTTGCGCAACCCAATAATGATGCCAACATAGATGAACCAACCATTGGGAAAGCAATTTTGGGAAGCAAAGGCATGTTCACCCGTGGCTATTAGTATTGGACCAGTTCTGGAGCTCTGATTTGTTTTTCTGTGCAGAGTTGTTTTTAGTGCGACTTTTTGGAGTTTCAGGTGTTCGAATCTAGTGAAAAAGATTGAGGTAAAATCTTGGTTTTTGTTGTTTAAACTAGTTTTTTGACTCTATATATGGATTCAGCACCCTCAAAAACTCCAAGAAACTTCGATTGTGCAAAGTTAAGCAATCAAACTTCTCTTTTCAATAAATTCCTACCGAATTTAAGATAAATTACACCAGAAAAAACTACCATAAAAACCTTAAAAACTGACACTAAAGACTACTCGTTTCTGTGCTTTTCAACATTCTATTCACTCTAACTCTGAAATCTTAGGTCAATTATTTCGTTTCAGTTTAACTTTACGTGAAGGATATGTATTTAGGAGAAACTGAAAACTCTTTCTTCAAAGATCTACATTAGTAATTTGAAGTTTACCCCATGAATTTGCAGCTCTCGGGAAACCTCAAGCTATTATTTCTGAGAAGCTGCTTGAAGAAAAGCATGTTAATCGCACAGAGGAGTTATATTCCAAGAGAAAGAAGAAAACCAAGACTCTGAGATTCTCATCATCTCATTCCTTGAAGGCCTCAATTGCAAGTCTGTATCTCAAAATATGCTCATTGGGTTGTCCACAATAGTTTTTTTTTTTTGGATTGACTTGCTCATTGGGTTGTCCACAATAGTTTTTTTTTTTTGGATTGACTTACCACCCTGCATTTCAGAAGTTAATCCCAATTCATGAATTTGATCCTTCAGAAGTAGATCCCAAAACATGAAAGGTATGTTGTTCAGTTATCATTCAAAGGGGAAGGATACTTCATTGTAGTTCGAAAGGGGCACCAATGCTGACATGAAAGCCTTTACAATTGTCTTTGTAGATGTTTGTGGAAGAAGTGATGGAACTTGTGGAACTGGCACCTCTAAGACAATCAATTGTGTGTGTTCCTGCCGTAGATGGCCTTTCAACTTAACAATGTAAAAGGGTTACAATAGTTGTTACAAACCCATCGATTATCTTCATGGATAAAATCACATCAGGACTCGATGCCCGAGCTACGGCTATTGTAATGAGAACAGTACGGAAAACTGTTGATACTGGGCACATTGTTGTTTGCACAATTCATCAATCTAGCATTGATATCTTTGAGGCATTTGATGAGGTATGGGTTAATATGTAAAGAGTACTCATGTGCAGGGGAAGATTCTGAAGTTCGTCTTTCCACCTTGTAAAATATCACATCCTCTGTCTTGCAGCTCTTGCTAATGAAAAGGGGAGGACAAATCAGATATGCAGGACTAGTTGGGCATCATTCTTACAAGATAATCGAGTACTTTGAGGTAAGGAAGACTATATTTGGTCAAAATCTTCTTGATTTTAAGGAACAAACATCAGGCTCTCCCAGGAGTGCCCAAGATCAGAGATGGTTACAATCCAGCAACCTCGATGCTAGAAGTTAGTTCTTTAGTTGCTGAAACTCATATTGGCGTAGAGTATGCAGGTATGAGGGAAAATGAGCCACGCGAAAAATAATTCCGTGGCTATGTCTATAAAAACATAAACTTTTCACAAACTCAGAGGTGGAAATTTAAGTAGGTTGGAGAACAGATTAAACCGGAAATCAAAATATTTGGACGATATCCATATGTCGGTTCAGAACAATAATATGCGAGCTCATAGAGGTTAATAATCCCCATATTTATTAGCAAAGAAAAGTGTTTTGACTAGAGCAGATGCGAAATATACTGCTTATGTCCAACAGAGAATTCCCATCTCCGAAAAATAAAGTTTCTAAAAAGTCCCCATTGGTGAAGAATCCTTCAGCTAGATCCATTTTGTGCAATACAGATCAGAGGGTCAAGCAACTCGATAGTAAATCAAAACGTTCCCATAATCCAATTGATCAAAGGGTCAAGCAACTCAATAATAAATTAAAATAAACCAATTTCACCAATTGATTGAGTTGATATTGATTCTGAGATTAAGTTGATATTGGTTCTGATCTTACAATAGATAGAGCAAATGAGCAAGTAATATTGATTTTGATCTTGCAATAGACAAAGCGAATGAGAAAGTAAAACAAGTGTGTTAAATATACATTGTAAGTCAAATTAACTCACCTCACCTACTCATCCTTGCTATGACAGTGAAAACAAATGTGTTAAATATACATTGTAAGTCAAATTAACTCACATTACTTACTAATCCTTGCTATGACAGTCGTGGGCATGGGTACTTTTGCAATCCATTAGGGAAATTTTGAGGTCTAAAGGAAAATGTACAATCAAAATTCACTTAATAAAAACCAATCCCATTTTAAGGGATGATATCATCTCTAATGGTTGAAGTGGTATTGCTTGAGTTAAAGGTATTTACTTGTCACATTCTCAATGGTGGATAAAAACTCATGGTTAACCATGGTAGTGCTTTAAGTACTTTTAAAGTCATAAAGTAAATTACTCATATTAAATTTCATTTCACACTTTTTGAATAAAATATTATTATTGGCATTTTTTAAATAAAATATTATTATTGGCATTTCATATTTTTTTAAAGAAACAATGCATATCCCACAATCCCACAATCTTCATGTATTTACAAATTTTTCAATAAATATTATATTTGTATATTTTCAAATATTTATTTATAAATCAAATCAAATCAATTCAATATATAATATAAAATTCATAAAAAACAATATATTATATTATATTATATTTTTTTATATAGTATATTAATTACATGTTATTATATAATCTAAATAATTTAAATTTTAATAATTTTTTCTTGAAAATCACATTCTTATTTATAGTCACATCAATGCAATTTTTTTATTAATTTTATTTTAGTACAACTTTTGAATTGAATTTAACCATGTTACATGGATTTTGGTGCAAAAAATGAATTGAAAATTCATAAATAATATTTTATTGGTTTAGCTATTATTTTATTATTTCCCTTAGGAGGCCCATTTTAGACTTCAAAACTCTCTAATGCATTCAAGTTAGTTATGAACTGTGCTTTCATGCCTTGGACTTAGTGAATGCAATGGAATGGTTTAAAGGATTAACAATAACCATATTTTTGGTGATTCAAAACCTATTCAAAACCTTTTTAATATGTGATTAACATATGTTACTTGTGCAATACATATAATATCAGCGTATGTTTATTAACTCTAGATCTACTAAACTTTTAGAGAGATTAAATCTCGTGAGATTTAAACTTCTTTTAGAGTGAAAAGAAATTTAATCCCTCGAGAGTTAAGATGGCTCTATGTTGGTTTAGTTTCCTCCTTTAAATAGGTTATATTCCACATGAATACCATGAGTCAAATCATGGGTTCTCATAAACCTGGAGGCTTAATAGTATTATTTTATTTTATTAGAGGCATATATTTGCACTTTAAGAGATAAAATGTATTTTATTTTTATTTCTATTGTTATGTAATTTGATGAGACAAAAGATTTACATAACATAATCTTACAACATCTCTTCCATATTGGGATAGAGAGGACCTCTAGGTGTAATTAAATTTAATTAATGATGTTTTTTACATGACATGATCACAAAATTTCTAATAAAACTATATCAAATTAATAGTTTCAACAAAATCAACATTTCTTCACAATGGATTTAAATATTTGGTTAGTAAAATAAATGGTGAATTATATGTCTGTCAACCTTCATCGTCTCAATATTTCAATTACAAAATACAACTTTTCCAATTCAACATTCCAATTTAGCAATCATATCCACGTCTTTTTGCACCTTTTGTTGTGATTGCTATAATACATATAATTTTTTAAGAAGAAATTTTTACTTTTGTTTAACTATAATTTTTAGTAAAGTGTTTAGCTTATAATCATGATTTACATATTTTTGACCACATATGATAGTTTGGTAATTAACTTTATGCATATAGGTTTACATATTTTTGACCTTTTGACCACATAGGGTAGTTAGGTAGTTAGATTTATGCATTCAAGTTTTTAATTGTGTTTTATAATTATGATATTTGTCCAGATAAACACATTATTGTTAGAATAGATTAACATGCCATACATGCTCTCTGAAAATTATGATAGCTAGTTTCAATGAATCAGTATTTATTAGCATCACTAGAAGCATGAAATAATATGGGATGGAGGAGAGTTGCGTGTGTAAATCAAATTTAATTAATAAAATATTTTTTTAGTTACTTTATCGTCCAAATTTTATTCATATGGATTTTTATTTAAACAATAACCAAAGAGTATTTACAAATATTATTGTTATACAACTTAAATAATAATTTTAAATTGTGCTAATTAGCTCATAATAATAATAATAATATATTTAGTAAAGTTTTGGTATTTTTTTTTGAATAATAATATTTAAATGTTTTTTTTAAGTATATTTTATATTTATTATTCTATAAAACTTAAATCCTATGATGAAAGATAGAAGGTGAAAAAAAAGACATAAAATATTTAATAACACCACCAAACAATAGTTTTATTTTAAATCAAAATGCATAAACATTAAAACAAACATAAATATAATGTTTATAGTTCTCAATTAGGGTGTGGGTAATAGTTAGTTTTAATTAAAATCGGGATCTAATGTATGAATTTTCATCTTCAAAGGTTGACCTTGTTACTTTCAAAAATGAAAAACATATGGCATGCATGTCTACAAATGTCTTTTTCATACAATTTTTCCAAATTAATAAACCTATCGACCTCTCTTTGCACCTATTGGGGCAATTGCTAGTAATAAACTATATAAAAATAATGAGTAGAGTATACAAAGGTTTTAGAATAAAATCAAGGTGATTTTAATTCCCATTTAAAATAAGATCAAAGAAATTAGGTTGGATGTAGTGCCCATTAGGTGGCATAATTTTTCGGACTCCAACATGAAACTAACCAGTGTTGAAGTTTGCAACAACAAATAGTGAAATTGGCATCCGGAAACAACATGACAAAACCTACACTAGTTTGGAACCAAGAGGTCCAAGCAGCACCTACACTAATGTGGGACCACGGCTCTTAGCAGCACCTACACTGGTGTGGGCTAAATTTGGTGCATGTATATTTTAATTATCCCTTAATTAAAATGGACAATAAAATGTAATTTATCTCATAATCACTTGTAATAGTTAACTGAGTGTGATAAACTGAGTTAGCTCATGTAATAGTTGAGGGTGTTTGGTGAGGCATGCAGAGTGATTCTATTAGTTATGGGGTTCGAGTTGCAATTAGTGCATTAGTTTAATGCATGAGTAATCAGTTAAATCAATTAGGTGAGTTAAAGTCAGTTGAAATAGTTGTAACTGTTTGTTGCACTAGTGAGAGATCAAGTGAGTTAAATTAGATTTAATTCAAAATCAGTGATCTGCCATGCAACTAATGATTTACTATTAATAGTTGCATGCATGTCAGTTCCGGTGGAGATCCAGTTGAGACAAAGGTTAAAGGGGAGTTAACTATCAGTTGTGATCTTAGTAGAATGCCTAGATGCAGTTAAAACACCACGGGATGCCCATGATACTCAGCGCAGTTTAGGAAGGCTGAAATACCTAAATAATAAGGATTTCATTCCACGGGGATTGCATGAGCAAGGCAGGCTGAAGACAGTCTGAGAATTGGCTAAGTGTTGGCCCGATTTTGTCTGGATCAGTGTGAGACGATAGGCAGATTGCAGGAGACTCTTGTGAGAAGAGTGCATTGTAATTGTTTCTTGATTCCTTGTGGAATATACAATATAATATAGAGGGGTTTTGAGTAGTAAGATTTCCCTGGGAAATTGTTTGTGTTGTGGTTTGATTTGATTATTTCTTTGCTACATGTGATTGGCGATTGTGTTTAATTTCCACAATTGATTTGTAGAAGTGATTCAGTTTCTAGCTTTAGTACATTGTTAGATTGGATTGAATCCATGATATACATATATTTTTTGTAAAGTTTACATGGTATCGGAGCACGGGAAATTACTGCAGTAAAGAAGAAGATGAGTTTGTGACTGAATAGAATCGAATTTGCAGAAGACTTTCTTGGTGCTATAAGTGATTCAGGATCGAAATGGATTTCAATGGCTTGATATTGGAGTATGCACTCGAGGGCAGCTCTAACTATATTTCTTGGAAATACAACATGGAGGCAGTACTGGAGAACAATGGATTGAAGGAATTCATTGACAATGATGTTCCTAAACCCGCTATGACAGATGCTGCAAATCTTGATGCATTGAAAAAGAAAGTTGCAAGGGCGAGGAGGATCTTACTAGAGGGAGTACGAGACCACATTGTCTCAATTCTCCATGGCAAAGCGACTCCATATGCAATGTGAAAGGCTTTGATAGATCTATTTTAGAGCAGGAGTGACCATAGGAAATTGGCACTGTGGGATAAACTCAGGAAGATCAAAATGAAGAAAAACGACATTATTCCGGTATACTTAACAAAGTTTTTCCAATGTCGGGATGAGCTTGGGAGTGTAGGATTGTCGCGGATGATGACTTCGTGAGCCTAGCTCTTCTAGGACTTCCCAAGAGTTGGCATAGTTATCAGGACTCTGTCAATGGGAGGGAGAAGCTTCCAGATTGGGAATGACTTTTGTCAGATTTGGTGCAAGAAGAATTCAGGCGTAATACCATGGATGGATCTTCATCTAAGAATGAAGATGAAGAAGATTGTGCTTTGGATGCCAAGGCGAGGAAAGGGAAAGGGAAGAAATTCCATTCCAAATCTAAGACCAGTGAAGAAGGCAAGGAGCGTGACATGTCCAGAGTGAAGTGTTTTCACTGTCACGAGCATGGATATTATGCCACCAATTTTCCACAAAATAAGAAGAATAAAAATGCGTAAGGATCTGCAGCTGGTGAGGCTTTGGCCTCGCAATTTGAGTTGGAATTCTCGCTGATCGCATGCATGGTGTCAAGTGCGATGGGATCGGGGTGGTACTTGGATAGCAGTGCATCTTTCCACATGACGGGAATCAAAGAACTTTTCAGTAGCTTGGAGGAGAAGGACCTCCAGATGCCCACGAAAATCCAATGGTTAGAGGGTGCATCTATATACCCAGTAGTGGGACATTGTGTTGTTGTGTTTTTTATCAATCTACCCTCCAAGTTAATAATTGTGGTGGGTTGGCTAAGACATAGAATTTTCTCCCTATTAAACACCATGACGAGAGCACAAATAGATACCACTACAAGAAAAAAGGACATTTGTGAGGGGCGAAAACTATCATCATAAGCTCATTGGTGAGGGTCAAAAGAGCATTTGTCACCAAAAATTGAACGTCGCCAAAGTTGGCGTCACCGAAAATATAGGTGTTGTGGTGACATTCAAGGTCCGTCACCAATAATGATTTATAATGACGGATAGTGACCGTCACCATTTCATATGAGCAATAGTGACGGACAATAGCCTCTGTCACCAAAAAACTGAACGTCACCAAAGGTGGCATCATTGAAATTATGTGTTGTGGTGACATTCAAGGTTCGTCACGAATATTGATTATAATGACGAATAGTGACCGTCACAATTTCATATGAATAACAACGATATTTTGTGATGGAACTTTCATGTGCGTCACTATTGGTGCATATATATGGCGACATTCATTGACCGTTACCATTTCATATTTGGTGAGGGTCAAAATTTGTCATGGTAAGCTCATTGGTGACACCAATGTCCGTCACGAATAATGACTATAATGACAAACAATGACCCTCGCCATTTCATATCAACAACAATGATTTATAGTGACAGACCTTTCATGGTCGTCACTATTGATGCGTATATATGGTGGCGTTCGTTGACCGTCACCATTTCATATTTTGGTGAGGGTCAAAAAATGTCACCATAAGTTCATTGGTGATGGTCAAAATAGCATCTGTCACTAAAAAATGATCGCCACCATTCCCTATGAATATCAGGGCACAATGGAATCGAACCACTAACCTCCTACTTGTAAAGTAGGTGCTCTTCCATTGAGCTAGCACCCTTTAAAGAATTATAATTTAAACTATCAATTTCCCCTAAAGGTGCAAAGATACACGAAATAAATAGAAGATCTAGGAAGATCAAAAGTTGCTAGAAATAACATGTTCAATATACATAATAAAAGAAAATAAGAATAAATATGATATTCAATATACATAATAAAAAGACAATAACTCAATTGATTAATTTCCTCTATGATACCTATTGTTTACCAAAACTATTCGTGATTAAATACTTAATATTTACCAAAACTACTAATGATTAAACACATTTTTAATTTCAAGAAGGAACATGATTTTCCTGTTACAATTTTGTTGTTGTGTCATGTCATGATTTAATACGGAAAATGGTTAAATACACAATGATTGGGATTTAATCCAAGGAGTGTTTAAAAACACGTAAATTTTAGAAATGAACATTTTCATGTTACAATACGATTTTAAAATGGCCAGAGGCCATAATTAAACTTCTACGAAATAACCATTTATGACAACAGGATAATGAGAATCTCAGGCAGCAACCACTAAAATCATCTTGATTTCTACCTATATTACATTGAAAGCTTCAGTATTTTCGTTTGCAATTAAATGCTTGTGCCAAAGGAGAGTAGAGACAGAGGAGATCAATAATAAGACGCTAACATAGATAATGATGACAATGGTATCTATTTGTGCTATCCTCATGCTGTTTAATAGTGAGAAAATTCTATGTCTTAGCCAACCCACCACAATTATTAACTTGGAGGGTATATTGATAAAAAAACACAACAACACAATGGCCCGTGACTGGGTATATAGATGCACCCTCTAACCATTGGATTGTCGTGGGGAATGATGCCCAAAGAGTTACAGAGGCAAGCTTCTATTTTTTCTATTAGTATTAGGTTATATTCAAAAGGTTATACATGAACAAACTCTAAACAAACTTAGAAGCTACAGAGTGGAATTAAATATGGAGGCCATGTAAAGAAGAAAATTCTAGGCCAAATACAATTACCATCATGCCTATACAATGCAAATTGTGGGTTCCACGTACTAGTGAAGAGACTATTTTTCATCCTTGGCAGTTGCCTTGGCCTTGTGCTCGATATTGGCTTCCTGCAGCAAATGTACAACTCTCTTCATTGTTGGCCAGTTGATGGGAAAGGTTCTTATGCAAAGGAGTCCTACTTTCAGAACCATGGTCATTTCCTCCTTGAAGCAGTCCACAAACTCAAGATACAACACTTCAAGAAATCCATTATTTTTCTCTATTTTATTGCACACCCACTTCACAAGATCTTCATCCTCTCCAATTTATTGATCTATTGGTTGTCTTCCCATCAGCAGCTCCAAGATCACCACTCCAAAAATATAGATGTCACTTTTTTCATTCGTTTCTCTGTAGAAGTTATGTCTTCCTAGAATCCTTGCATTGGGGACTTTTTGTGTAGTGCTTCCTTCAAGTTCACTCAAAAAAATAACACTAACAAACTCCACCATGATGATAATGGAAATCTAGGAATGGAAGGAACACAATTAATGTCAGCCACAAATGTTGAATTGTTGAAATGTACAAGATCGAACTAATGAATCTCCTAACATCTATTGAATTCGATGAAGTAGGTTTACATCACTAAGGAAATTAGATAATAACATAAGATTAGAAATAAAATTTGGAGTGATATTTATAGTGAAATTGGGTATGAACTTGTGTTAAGGTTGGCCACACTATATTGAAATTTTAAGTCCATAATGTGCACAGATTAGCGTATGTAGGCTATAACAACAACCCTGCCACATACCAACTAATCATTATCTCATGGAAATACTAGAACAAATGGAAAAGGTCTAATTTCTAAAATAAACTTGCATGGTTCAGCTTTCCAGTGCTAACAAGTATATTGTTTATTCTAATTTCTAAGAGTGCACTTTACCAGTATTCATTCATAACAATAACTCATCTTTAGATTACTTGTCAATAGAATGTACTTGAGTTTTATCACCTTTGGATATTAAAAAATGTTTCTTATTATCCCACCCAAATCTATACAAAGTGCATAATTTCAAATGCTAGTCCTTGTCTAAACCAAAAGAAACTAGAGGTTGGGATTTCAAATACATTCAGTTCTTTGGAAAAGTTATAGTTACCAAAGGTCCATGGAATATTATTTCCAAATAGGGACCCTAGAGGCAGGTGATATACCAAAAGCACATTGAACACCTTAACATGGAATAATGAGATAGGAAGGAAAAAAACACTATCTAAAATGGGTCTATAGTCTAGAAAGCATTGGCACTGACTTTCAATTTCGTAGGTGTATGGTTATTATAGGGAGTTGGAAAATGGGATCAGATCAGAATAGGGGATAATCCACAGGTTTGATACGGATAAGCCTATATATTACCATTGGATTTGATTGCTACTTTGCAATTTCAAGGTATTCATACCCTAGGTTAGGGAATCAATGCAATATCTGCCTCAATTTTGCAGCAAAGATGGAAGAAAGGAAAGGAATTTGGTTTGAAAAAGATGGAAATACACCACTAGAAGGTATTTGTAGATCAACATAAGAAGATTCATATCATAATAAGCAAGAAGGATGTTTTTTTATACTCAATGAACCCTTCCCTAGGGGAATATACTCTTATGTTAGGGTACAAAGAAAATTTTGTAGATACAACCTAGGAAGAGGGGGGCTAGAGGTAAAAGATTCCATGGAAGTCTTATGATCCTCTAAATTCAAAGGTTTAATGTCATTAGTTCTTTGGAACAAAGAATTAAATTGGAAAATACTTCAAAAATGCATTAAGAATGGGCCAGGGTGGTGTACACTATGCAAGAAGGAAAGTGAACCAGTTGATCATTTATTAAAAATTCCAAATATGCGGGTAAGGTATGGGAAGAGATAAAGTAATTGAAAATTTGTAGGGAAGGGTGACAAGTGAAAAATATGGAGGAGGCTTTGAAGAACTGGACCCGGAATAAAGAACTTAAATGTTTTAGAGATCTTCCTGTTGTGGTTTCTTAGAGGCTGCATATCGTTAGCTTGAAATCTTGATATATTTCAGGAGAGATATATTCCTCCATTTCAATGTGCATATATTATCAGGTCATTGTTGGAAGCATAAAAAGACATGAAAATATACAGAAACCCAAGATGCGGAAGAAACCATGAATTGATAAATTGGGGCGACTTGTATGGTGCTAGCCAAGAGAAACATACTCTTTGTACTGGAGGAGGTACCTTATTTCTAAATGATTCTCTTCTCCTTAATTTCAATGCAAGCTTGGTTGTAGTACTAATAACTATGTTGAGTTGATGGATCTAATGATCTTAATGGAATTGGCAGCATACATGGAGGTGAAAAAATTGTTGATTTTTGGTGACTATAATGTGGTTACACACTAGATTAAGGTCTGCTACAAAATTGGGAATATCAATTTGCACCTTATGTTGGCTTGGATGAAAAAAATGGGGACATTCTTCTCCAACATATCCTATCATTATGCCTATATAGAACCTAACACAAGAGCAGATGATTTATCAAAATGATTAATTCTTGGAGTGGAGGTCAAAGAAGGAATCAACCAGCTAGAAAGCTTGAAGATAATAGTTGGAGTTTGAAGTTGTCTACTAAGTGTTGAGTAGTAGGATGTTCAAATTTTGGTTTACTAATTTTTAGAATTGTTGAAATTCAAATATTTTTTTTATGAAAGGCTTATGTATATAGATTGTAATGTATTTTTGAGAATAGGAGAAATCATGTATATTTCTTTTGTTTTGAAAATTTTGTTTGTTGTGAGACTAAATTAAGGGAAGTATGAGTATAATTGTCAAAGAGTGCTAGTATGCCTCTGGGTTTTATGAAGATGGTTATAATAATGTGAAAAAAAACATAATAAACAAGGACAATGTGTGGGTGAGAGAGTGTGAAAATGAGAACGCAGATAGATATACATACCAAGGTATTGTTAGGGGTGTCATAGTACCATCCATTAACAAATGTTGGAAATATACCCTCGGTCGATCTTCTTAAACCTCAAATATCTATATAAAAAATACAGAAACACATCCTAAGAGAGAAATGCATTGTCATTTCAAAATTCATAATTTCATTAGAAAAAAATTGCACACTGATTTCAAAAAGTACTACACATCTAGGGGTACCATTAATGTTACAAGTTTGTGTGTAAATTTGCGCTCCAAAAAGTTAGACGTACCTTTTAAAAAAGGGTTTTTGGCTCAATTAGAATGAAGCAACAGGTAGATCATCAGTTGGTTCATTTACTCGGATGCTTATCCAACACCATAAGTAGTAGAGCCAAGTGCAGTGAATTGTTCTACGTAGATTTGGTCCATTAGTGATACCGAGACCAAGCATCATGAATAACATGGCTAGTTGTTCCAGCCACCTTCGTGAGTGGGTTGAAGATTCTCAGTCTTGAGATAGAGACTCATATCCAACAGTTCCATTCCCAGATTGAGATGAGATGCATAAGTAGTAGTTAGTTTCCCAATGCCTATGGATCCATGACCAACATCCCCATCTATTAGATACCCACCAATAGTAGTAGATCCAGTTGATTCTTCAGTTGGTTCTGATGTTCATGGAATTGTATGTGAAACTTATATTGTTGATTCTGTTAGGGGCTCAATAGATTGAGCCTATTGAGTGATTCAATAGAAGGAGAAACACCTCTTAATATCCCTCCCACCCGCGGGGATTAGAGAAGCAGTAATCGATTGCACAGTTGAATTACTCGGCTGAGTACTAGAAACCACACTAGTAGCACCCCACTATTAGTGGTTGTTCTAGATCAGGACCTAGACCCAAGGCCAACTGCAGTCGTGGGAAAAGTGTAGCTAGAGCAGTGGATCCATTCGAAGGACTAGCAGATGTAGCAACACCAGTTGTGGGAAAGGCATAGAAATAGTTTTTGAAATATCTGGGCCGTCAGAGGAACAACATAACCTATTGATTCAGATGTTGAAATAGACATTCTGTCGAGCGAGGTAGTTGATTCAATTGTTTCAGCCAATGATGATGCTTTTACCCAATTCACAAGGTGCTTTGCAACTATTGTTTCTTGATCCTAAAAAACTTAAAAGAACCCCTTAATTGACTCCTCCTGCGTTCCAACCTTTACCTATGCGCCACCCAATATGCCTCTTTGGATTAGAGTAGCGACAAATAGATCCAATTTTTTCGTGCAAGAACACAAGGCGGAATGTTGTTCGTTAAGGTTCCACAATCTACTGACTCACTCAATACAAGTTAGAAATTGAAGTGTGAGGTCTAAGTCCTCGATGTGGAGCTTGAGTAATTAATGGATTCTTGGTATAATGTGAGTATCTGCATGCACTAATCACTCCTGGGGTGGGTGAATATAGTTTGTTGCACCGTGGTCTGAGAAGAAAGAATTAGCATTTTTCCAACCGACTATAGTTGGAGGGGGAGAGTTTAAGGTTTAGGTAGTGGTCCTCCAATGACAACAGAACCAAGTACTTCATGAAGAGCTCTAATATGATAAGGTTTTTCCCTCTGGGGGGTCAAGTTATGCCCTAAAAAGTAGTATTGTAGCATCCTATCCTTTTGAGAAACTCATTGCAGAGGGCCACCTACTGCCCAGAGAAAGATCAGATCGTGAAAAAACAATGAAATATTAATTAAAACATGAATAGTGTGTATCAACATCTGTATATTTTGAGATTGAAAAAAAAACTGATAAATTGAATGATAAAAATACATTTAACTCATCCTCCACTTTACTCTTTGCCGAGATTTGAAACCAATACCCTTCAAAATCCTTTTTTTCAGAGGAAGCTAATAAGAGTGATTAATTTGCCTCCATATGTATAAATTAACATTAGAGACTGCACTACAAATTGAAATAAATATATAATAAATGCAAGGAACTTAGTAGAAATGATAAACATAGAGATTTCAGTTTAACATAACTAGCTACGAGAACCTACTAAAATTACCAAATCCATAAACTAATTCGTCGTACCTCTTAATGGACAGTGATTGCAATGTACTATAGCTAAGCTAAGAGAACGCAACCATGGATTGACATAGAAGACTTGGAAAGGTTAGTGGGTTTTCCCAATCTTTCTTGTCTACATATATCCAAGAACACCCTTCAAAATCGATCTTTGAAAGATTTGATCCTGAGAAAACAACCAAATATTAATTAAAACATGGATTGTGTCTATCAACATTTGTATATTTTGAGATTGAATTTTTTTTTATAAATTGAATGATAAAAAATACAATTAACTCATCCTCTTTTCATTCTCTGCCATCAAACATTAAACTCTTAGCCCAGCTCTGGGGTGGGATACCTATTTAAGGGGTTACATGGGTAGCTTCAATACATCCTTATATATCTCTTGCTACCTTGGCATCACTACCGTCCAAAAATGATCCCATAGAATCGAACGTGTGTCTGCTCTCTCTCTTGACAAAATTAAGGCGTTACATTTTTCTTCTCTATTTTGAGCGGCTTAGAGAACAAATGCACATTAAATTTTTCCAAGAGATGCTGATATGCTCATAGTTGTGGGACCATTTTAGGCAGGTTATACATGGTCAACTTATATCAATAATAGGAGAATAAAGCATATGTGAAAGTATTTGTGGTGTTGCAAAACTATGCAGTTGGTTCGCTTGAATGCCAATGTTCGAATCCTTCATAAGCAAAATCATTCAAGAATTCCCTCAACATTTACTCTGCCGCTCTGACTTCTTGTATATTTGACAGAAAACTTGAGTGCACTCGGAAAACAACTAACTAAAGGTAGGAAACCAGTATTTTCTTATCTCAAAAAAGTTTTATACTCCACAATATCGCTTCCATCGCCTGCTTCCTTCATATCACCATCGTCCCAAAATGGTCCCATAGCTATGAGCATATCAACATCTCTTGGAAAAATTGAATGCGCGTCTATTCTATCTGAACCGCTAGAAATAAAGATGTAATGGCTTAATTTTGTCAAGAGAAAGAGCAGCCACATGTTCAATTCCGTGAAGAGAGACTGATGTGGTCATAGTAGTGGGATCATTTTGGGATGGTGGTGATGCCAAGGTAACAAGAGATATATTAAACTCTCAACCCAACTTCTTTCTCATCATCCACCTCAAATACATTACTATCGAATCTTCTTGTGCGCTTGGGCCATCTTATCCCTCAGTCGTATTTCAAGGTTGAACCACTTGAGAGGCAAGGTTTCCAAACAGTATTGTTAGGGCAGTGGTTTCATTCATTACTCAGATCCTCCCTTCCATGCACGGGTCAGAGAAAGCACATACCTCTCACAGGTAAGGCAACATTCTTATTGTAGTTACTAGCTATTGGAGGGTGGGGTATAGAAAACAGTGAACAACTCTTCACTGATATAACGTCTTTCAATGTGACCCAAAAAATAAGATAAGTAAACAAAGTCCTGACAACATAAACCACATAAATGCAATAAGAAGAGAAGTATACCGGGGAGTTTAGTATTTCAAATTCCAGCATTTACTATTAAAGCATAGGAATTCATGTATCACATGGCTTTCGTTGGCATGTATCAAATGCAATGATCATTAGAATTAACAATATCACTTTTTTTTCAGCCACAACATTCAGAATTAAAAATTCTGTAGAAAACTTCAAAAATTAGAACCATGCATTGTGCACAGTCAGAATGTGATGTGATATCAAACACATTGTACAACATCCATTTTCAAGAAAATAATAATAATAATAATAGTAATTTGAAAAAAATACCATCTACTATCTACAACTATCTTTCTATTCTATGGAAAAGTATGTTTTTCCATTTTAAAACCAACCAATTTTCAGCAAATACCAATCAAAATAGCCATACTTTGCATGCATAGACCCACTTCCTTAAAATTATATATAATGAAATACCAAAATCAACAGAAGAACATTGCGTTCTTGACCCATCATGAATTTTGGGAAAATTAAAGATAAAGATATGAGAAAAGGAACATTGTATATTTTGTGTGGATCAAATATAGATTATTTGAATCGTATTACACTAAGGTAGGGTAATATGAGTGATTCAAATAGTATTAGAAGGAGATGAAGGATGTTTTTATAAAGACATGAAGGAAGTTATTATAAGGAAGAGTTTTAAAGAAAAGTCCAATAAGAGAGGGTTGGGTTGTTTACATATTTTCAGAACAACAATTTCTCACAGTAGAAATTGTTGAGTCTTATAAGTACCATATATATATGTGATGTAATTGACTGATGTTGATGTGTAATAGAAATAGAAAAATTAATTGTGTTTGTGATGTAATTGACCGATGTTGATGTCGAATAGAAAAATTAATTGTGTTGATATGGCCATGGGTTTGTTTCTTACACTAGAGCCCAGGAAACTATGAGAGGAGTGAATTGTCAATTGTGAGAGGAGTGAATTTTCTATGGTTGCGTAGGTTGTGAGAGGAGTGAATTTTGTGTGGTCTACAAGTTTGTCCAAAATTTTCTAAATTGTTTGTTAGACTACTGGGGAAATGGGTGAAATGTGTGAATAAAAGCTCAAGTTTATTCCACCCTAGCAATAGGCAAATTTTCCCATCCATATGACACTTCCACTGTCACAGCCAATAAATTTATTGCATGGAAATGGTTTTCTCCAATCACTGGCTATCTTTATCTTTAATTTTACTAAACTCCGCCCAGAAGCCCATAATGGCTGCACAGATAGAAATCGAACTGTCCTGGATGCACAATGACTATGTCCACCACAGTGCCAGGAGGAGCATTGCCAGACCTTGACCGTTGTTCTCGATAACCAAGGAAAATTTTGGTATGATGTCTCTTCTAAACTACTATGAAGGAAACAAGAGGATTGCAGTTTCTAAAGTGAGCAATTGCTTATCTAAGGGCATCTAATTCTAAGTTGAGAAACATATCGAAAGGAATCTCACTGACACCATCTCTGAAGAAGAGTATCCTATCAGAAAGCTTGTTGTTTGCTTTTAAATAATCATCCGGTAATTCCTTAGACATCTCCTCGAGTTTTTGGATGTGTTCCACCCTGTGACTCTGGTAGCTGACTCTCGTATTGTAGCAATTGCACCAAGGCTAGTTGATGCTTCCAACCACTGCAGCAATGGAAGAACTTGTACTATCCCCCGATCCGGGATGATTGACATCTGCGCTAATTTACATGACATGGTCGTTGTCAAATCTTGTTAAATGGTGAGACAGGCTATGAAGAAGAGCATCATTACTTCCACCCACTTTGGCATTCATCTTAAATGACAAATTTGCCAAATATTTAGATGCCTATGATTGGGTTACCCGATCAGCGCATTTGTTTACATGCTCAAATGAACAACACTGTGTCACCAATCTGACATTTGTTTCGGAAATATGCTTCAGAGTTGTATACCCTTGATGTTTTTCTTCCATAGCAATGATTAAAATCTGTAATTTCCCTTTGGCTCTTCCCTACACATCCAACAAAGTTTATTGAAGGCCTTCCATATCATTGAACAGGGACATGGGCTTATAATCCAAAATGAGGGGAGATGGATTCATGGCCACTCCAACGTCTCCACACCTTCTTACCAAGGAAGACGTGAACATATGAATCATGTTGGTTAGAGAAGGCGAAGGCCTATCCCAACTGAAGCTTAGGAGACACCACTTTTCAATCCTCCTCCCATAAAAAACATGGCTACTCATAAGGTTCCACTGTCGATTTTCCAGGGGTGGAGTTACTTGCTTATTTCAACCTTAGATTCCTATCCAATCTCCAACTTGCTTTCTACTTAATGGATCTGAATGAAATAGAGCTCGAAGGCATCTGGACACTGCTAAATCCCTCGGTAGACTCCTACGCAGAAGCCATCGATGTCGAGTAGTTGGCTTTAGCTTCAGGAGGAGGCACTTGCGTAGGGATGGAAGGTACCCTAGAAGGATCTTGAGTACTGATATTAAGATCCCTCATTTGGGAAGGCAAAACAGTTGCAGGAATATTAAAACATATCTCTGCCTCTTCCCTGGCCCTAGCCTAGACACTGACTTTGGTCTCTCTACCTCTACCTCTTCCACCAAATTTTCCTCCCCGATCCATAACCAAAGAAACGAAAACAAACTACTGCGATCTGAAATTAAATGAAATCAGTATCAAGTCTTCGTATAATGTTGTAATCCAACCTGCTCTGCAATCTTCCACACTGATATAGAGGGAAAACTATGTGTTTAATTTATAGTAAATGCAGTGAACTTAAAACCTGAGCAGAGGGAATATTTAATATTTCAACTCCCACTGCAAGAAACCTCGAAGCCAAGCGCGAAGAAGAGTGGAGTAGTGGTGCTTCCTCTAAATTAAAAATATCAGTTATGGTTACCACTTTCTGTTTTGTTGAGATTTGAAACAAACACCCTTCAAAAAAAAAAATTCAGATGGAGATAATAAGATTCATTAATTTGCCTCAATATGTATAGATTAGCATTATAGACTACAATGCAGATTGAAATAAATATATACAAAATGTAGAGCACTCAGTAGCAACGATAAATATCAATATTTCAGTGTAACATAAGTAGCTACGAGAACCTACTAAAATTACCAGATCCATAAACTATTCATCGTATCTCTTAATGAACTGTAATTGGCATGTACTACAGCAAAAAAAATGCAGCCATGGACTGACGTAGAAGACTTTGAAAGGTTAGTGCCTTTTCACAATCTCTCTTGTCTAGGTATATCCAAGAATAGCCTTCAACCTTCAAAATTCTTGAAAAATCGGATCCTCTGAGGCAAAGCCAATTCTCCTCCAATCTGTCCCAAAAGAGTTGAAAGATCCGATCCTTTGAGGCAAAGCCAGTCCTCCTCCAACCTGTCCCAAAAGAGATAAACTTCAAAATACCTAAACATAGGGTTTTTTTAAACTCCTCCCGCAGAGTTAAATATTTGTCAAGTGCCACCAAAATCTCGTTGGGAAAACACTAATTTTTTTTATTTGTTTTGGGTTGGGTTTAGTTAACTTGGTGGGAATTTAATTTAATTTTTTTTTAATAATATTTAAATTTTCAATAATTAATTTTTTTTATATTAAAAAAATAAAAATATCTAATCTATTTTTAAAAATTAAAAATATTTAATCAATTAAAAATAATTTTAGTTTGTTTTCTCAAATTAAAAGTATTTTTAATATTTATCAAGAAAATCAAAGTGACTTTTGGATGGAGTATATTGCCAATATTATTTAATGTTCATGTATTTGAAGGATATTGCCAATTTTTTTTAGTGTTCAAGTAATAGAATGAAGAATGATTAACCTCCTAGGAGCACAAGAGGCCATGATTATGTGACATCAATGATGAGAAATGTTATTAGAATATGCCAAAAGAGATAAAATAATATGCAAACAAATCAAAAAGTTAGGCCTCCTTACTCACCTATAATGCAGTGATGCTCCTATAAAATATAAGAAATGTATTCACATCTCCACACATACATATAACAAAAGGAGATGAGAAAATTGAAGGAAAATATAAATCTAACTAGGATATAAAAGATGTCTTTAGTATTTGGTAGAAGGATATCAATCTCACACCTCACAAATATAATTGAAGCATTCGTTTGAGGTGATAATTTAAGGAGAGGATCAAACAAAGTGTGAAGAAATTATGATTCTCAACACTTAGATAAGCATGTGAGAGCAACATGTCACAGTAGGCTTGAATATAATTCTTTCATTTCTTGCAGGCATTGACAATAGAATGCAACTCATTGCTATAGGTTGGGCGTCTATGAAAACCATCGACATAGAGTGCCTAGATACGATAGACCATCAAATGTTTGTGTCGTGTGGGAAGTACATCAACGACATGAATGATTGGCTCATAGGGTCCCTATTGTGTATCCATTCATTGAAAAAAAATACTTTCCTCATGGTATATAAGTGAAAACTAATAGTTGCAAAGGTAGAGATAATGGATTCAAAGGTAATATTGTTTCCTTAAATAATAGAACCAAAAATAGGCTCATGAACTCCATCAATATCTATTGGAGGTGATACGATGAAAGCAATAATGAATACAAAATTTGTGTTTAATAGGATATGTATCATCAAGATGTTGAACTATCCAATGTAAAGATCGTTTTTAGTGCACCAATGATCTATTCACATAAAAGGCCTTATAAATTTGCGCTTTGGGATACCCCCAGGATTCAGTAAGTAATCCAAAATGAGAGGATTTGTTGCTAAGGTGATTGGTTCCATATCAAAAACCATTATGTTTAGCTCGAACATTTTAATAAATCTATAGTGTAATCCTTTCGTGTCCTTAAATTATAGCACCCTGAGACATCTATTTTCCATCTGTATGAGAATTCTAGTAAATCAATATATATCATAAATTAAGGCATATAGTATACTATCCTAACAATATCTACTAAAAAAAATGACCCAGCAGGTATCAAATTATCATCATGAAAGAGAAAAGTAATAGAAAAATATATTGGTAATGCAAGAAAGTGTTTGTAAGACTTCAAACAAAACTAATGCAGGGATGTTAACATACCAAGATTCTATGAATTCCCAAACCATTTGCTCATTATATTGGCTAGCCTTACATTAATGAAAACAACCCATGATTCTCTTGCTATTTCCTTTTCAAATAATGTTTTCGTAGTTCTAGAAGGGTCATACACTAAAACACCTATTGAAGGACTCGGGAATAAAAGCCACAAGAAATTTCAAAATATGCTACATGAATCCATAAATTGTTGGGGATTATTTGAGGATTCTAGCAATTGAACCTAAGTAAACCAATGCATAAGCTTAGTGGATTTATACTATTCCTAGATAATTATTTTCACTTTCACCCTTGATTTCTTTTATTCTTACTACATTGTTATTAATTAATTCATTGTTTGTATTGCTCTATTTTTTTTTTCAGGTTCGAGAGGCATAATTTAACCTCTTTTATGGTAGCACTTATGGAAACACGAAGGTAAAATATATGTGTTTAAACTGAAATGCTCTCCTGTCCTCTTCAAATTTCTCTACTCTCAATCAATTTCATTTTACATTTATTATTTATATATATTTTTAAAAATCATAAACACTACATTATTACCATGGGCATGGCCCTTTATTTTTTCAAATATTAGGCCCCTTGTCTATGTTCTATAACCATTTTCAAGTATTAAGGTTTCATGGAAACTATATTCATATTGAGTTGTGTGGAATTGATGGCTCCAACGCTTGCACGCATTTTGTGGGTGCCTCCCATCATGGGGTGGGAGTGCAGCTCCCACTAGCTCATTTTTTCTCTTTCATTTCACCCTCAACAATGGAAACCACCTTATAAGATTGAAATCCACCTATTAAGGAATCTAGAATGCACGTGGGCAAGACTCTAAAATGAGCATAACTGTAAGATAATAGTCATGCTTCTTTCCAAGGATTGTGTGAAGCTTTGTTGAGCATGGATGCTCTTTGGGATAGTTTAATTCCCCCATAAGTGGCTTCCATCCATAACCGCTTCCCATGAGGTTTGAAAATGAGACCAATTGGGGACTAAACTCCACTCAAACCAATTGGTCTACACCTCATGGGTATGATAAAATTTTACAAGCAAGGGTTGTCATACAACAAATTGGTGTTTGTCTTGACAACAACCATAAAAACAGTTTATTATTTTATTATAATCATAAAATTTGCAAAACAAGTTTTCAAATATAGAAATAAAAAATTTATCTAATACCTACTAGACAAACTAGAAAGATGGGTGCAAAGCAACTAATCACTACCTCATAAAACAATTAAACAATTTGCAATGTTTTATTAAAAAAACTCAATACTTTCTTTATATTTTGATAGTGAAAAATGCCATAACTCATAAAAGTATTACACACGAAGCTCCATCAAATTGAACAATTAAAAAAAATGTAATAACTATAGTAGAGGAAGCAACTATATTATACATATATAACAACAAACATATGATGATGATCCTTTCTCTAAAAATACAACCAACAATAAAGGATGTTCCATAGTGTTTGTCGCCATATTTATGATACAAATATAATTCGATTACAAATGAATATATAGATATGATATTTTGTTTAGATGGATGCTAATGTAGGGACTCTTTTAACCACAATTTTAATTACTAGGTAATTTTTTCATGCCAGACCCATTTAACGCTATTAATCCTCTCTAAATTATAAAATACCATGTGTCCACCAAATGTTTGTCACAATGATTATCACTTATATTTCAATATTTTTAAAACAACAACTACTATATATTTCATGCCTCCCGGGAATATCAATGGTGATTTCCAGGATCGAGGAGATTGCGCTTGTGGATGACACTTCTTCCTTGACAGTTCATCCCCTCTTTTAAGTACGACAAGTACTAGATGCATATTATTATTTTGTGGAAAATATTCATGAAAACCTTGATTAGCATGCAAATAAAGAAAAACTTACTTCCTCAAACAAAAATATATGAATTTTCCACGATTGTTGACAAAGAAATCATTTTGGAAGTCTTATGCTTCATCATCATTAGGGTATGCTTGATGCCCTCATCGTGAAGGGCGTTTATTGGAATGAAGCTAGAAAGATATGCCCTGAGTCTGTGTCTCTATGCACGTCGTAGTAAATCACACATGTTTTGGACACAAACAAATCACCGTACATTTCAGTAATGTGTAATTATTGTCAATGCCAACCCAAAAGCCTATTACTATAAGTTAATTTTATCAAGGGGTGGAAGTTAAGCGATCATGGTTGCATGAATCTTGAGCCATTAACTATATCATGTGCTTTCATTTCCATATTTCCTCGAATTTGATCGACCATGCCCAAAAGGAAATGTCAAATGAAATTTCATCATATCTTTTCTCTCGTAATATTTATATAAAAGGAAAAATAAGAGCGAGGATTGAATAACGCACACGAGGAAAAAATACTGAAGCTATATTATTATATTTGGATGCTTTCAAGAAGTGTCATTGTTTTAACTATATTTTTGAGATGCGGGGCTTTGCAATGGCTAGGTGAATGAATTACCTAGCGTCATAAAACAACCAAGATTAGGAGGAAGGGTGAATAAGGAATTAGAAAGTGCTTACCATTCCAATTACAATGCCTCTAGAAATACCGAGAAATGTCTATGATGTGTGGATCTTACTCCTCATTACAATAGTCTTCTTCATCATCATTGAGGTTTTTATACTTACCCATTACTTAAATCTATATCCTGCAAATGTTCAAAAAATTTTGAATTTACAGATCCAATGATCTCATAAAATTTTTATTTTAGATTGAATTTTTGCCATAGTGTCATTAAAGGTGTGACTTAGGGCAATTTTTTATTCACAAACTAAGGTTTCTTTTGCATGACTTCACAAAATAAGGTTGATGCCTATTTCTCAACTGCCAATCTAGCCTAGATGAACTATATGGCCTATTTTTCAATCTGGATTGACTGGACTTCCATCAACTAGCAATCTAGCCTAGATGAAAGTAAATGCTCTAAAATAAATTTTACAAGACTTCTCCAAAATCCCCCCTATTACATCGCAAATAATAGACTTTATGGAAAAATACATCTACAAGATATTACTAGCTTTCAGAAATCAAATTCTATTAATAAACTAAAAATAATAAAAAATTCTATTTTGTCACGTGGAATTTGGAATTGCAGGAGTCAAATTCCCCTAAATCTGGGTTTGATTCTTAGGTATCTAACCTCTTCAAAACCTTGAAATGCCATGCAGTTTTCCCCTAAAAATATGCCAACTTACCTTTAACAAGGAAAGCGCTAGAACCTATGAGTCACCGCGTGGTGGCCTCCAGTTGGGCCACGTGGCAACTTCCCATTGGGCCACCAAAATACACTGCAACAAATAAAATTCATCCAACTCACACTTTAGCATCAAAATTGCAATTTTTCATTCCGGAGTGACACAATTAAAAATTACTAACATAAATGACTAATTCATATACTTTTTGTACTTATTATTTGGTCATATTTTTATTATTGGACTATAGTAGTCATTTACGTTAATCATTATTAATTTTTTCACTTATCTAGTCATATATTTTAGTCCCAGACTAAATTATTCATTTTAGTTAGTCGCTTTTAGTTTGGTCACTTATCTAGTCATATATTTTATCCCTAAACTAAATTATTCATTTAAGTTAGTCATTTTTAGTTCGTTCACTTTAAATTGCTCAAATTTAGTAGTAATTCACTTGAAATAATTGTGGTGACTAACTTTTTTATTCACCTAGTCACTAATTTCATCATTTTCTACTAGTGGTATAGTATTTTACATTGACACAATTGCGTTTTTTTAGCAAAAAAAATATTTGTATCAAGGGTTAGCTCCTTGTTCATTAGGGTTGAAGAGGGTGTGTCATTATGAGTGATCTATTCATTGCCAACTCTTTATGTGTGAGAGCACTACAAGCTCCATGTCAACATGAAGTGTAGATATTGTCAGAAATTATTATTGAGGTTTTGCAAATTATCCAGTTGTTCTACATTTTGTATACATGTTAATAAGGGCATTACCCACAAACACACTCCCTCGAGACCAATACCTAGTTCCCTAAAAATCAAATGGTACCAATATTATTATTTAGCGGTGAAGGATTCTCCTAAGAGGTTATTTTGTTGGTTTGATGTGTTGTTTTTTGCCTTGGATACTAAGTGGTTAAGGGCTTCAAGAGTTAAGAATTAAGGGCCAAGGGCTTGGGGGGAAAGGTATTTAAGGGTTAAGGGCTTAATAATTAAGGGATTTAGGTGTTATGGTTTAAGTGGTTAGGTTTTAAGGTGTTTAGGGGTTATGGATTAAGGTTTAAGGGTCACAAGTTAAGAGAATAAGGGGTTAGTGCTTAGGAGGGTCATGGATTATAGGTTAGGAGTTCATGGCTTAAGGTGTAATGTGTCAAGGTTTTGATTCCTTATGAGTTATGAGTGTAGGGGTTAAGAGATTATGGCTTCGGGGTTAAGGGATAGGGAATTTAGTGGTTATGGGTTATTGGTTGTGATAATGGGGCCCCTGATACCCTTATCACCACTATCGAGGATTCCCCTTTCAATTTCTCTTGTTACCTTCCCTCTAAGCCCCCTAGCTCCTATGAAATTAGGTCTTAATCCCCCTTCTTATTCTCTAATGCGTGGATTATAGATCTTAGTAAACCATGCTTGGAAATCCCACCTATACCCAGCCATGCTAAATGTGTGTCCCCTAGTCCTGTTCAGTACACCACAAAATACTCCTCCCACATCCTTTTCGATCATATAATTCAACTTATCCTAACATTATGGATGAAATTGGTGTTTATGTTGTATTGAGAAGATGTAGAAATTGATTGTCATCATTGGAATGTGTGCGCATCAATCTACATTAGCTTATTTTTCGAGCTTATACTTGAATAATCATTTGGTCATACTTCATCCTATCGATGGAGTCTAGTATCACAAAGGTATCGATGGGAAATTTGAGAGATTCTTTTGAAATCTTATGTGTTGTGGTATTTAGCTCCTTGAGAATGTGTCTGAAAGATAGCTAGTCCAAAGAGTTGGGGGAATCTATGATATCCTATAGGATGGGATGTAGGTAGATGTTTTCTATCATGAATTGTTGACCCAATTGATCATGATTTTTGAATCCCCCATGATCTATAGGGATTTGACTCTTTTTATGGATGCAATTTCGAGAAGGGTACAAAGAGCAATGGATTCAACTCAGTTGTTGGAGCCTTAACTTTGGGTATATCTTACTTTCTTGCTATAAGACTGGGAGAGGAAGAGTACCACACCCACTTTGCATCTAGGTGGTATAAATTGTGAAAAACCATCAAAGAAGTCACAAGGGAATCCAAGAGGGAGTGGAGGAATTACCAGAATCACTTATTTTTGTGGTTTAGGATGAATCTTGTCTTCCAAACACTATTTTTTATCAATTCAATTGTGATCTTTGTTAGAATTTCTTGTGAAAAAAAAATGTGTTGTTGTTTCAATCCCACCAGATATTTCTGATGAGAATGCATGGGAAACCTTTATAATAATCTTCCATGATGTTGAGTAACTAAGTTTTCAAATTTTCTTCCAAGCTTAGATAGGACCATGAGGCTATCATGTTCAATTTTGCAAGGGTGGTGGTGATGACCTGCACTGTGTTGGGACAAGAGATAAATAAGTGTGAATAAATGTCATCATATGACTTGCCTAAATCATATATGTTGGGGTGATTCATAAACTATCTGGATATTTCTGGTGAAAAAAATGTTTTGTTGTTCCAATACCACCAGATATTGTTGATTAGAATGCATGTGAAAACTTTTTAATAATATTCCATGATGTTTTGTAACTAAGTTTTGAAATTTTCTTCCAAGATTAGATAGGACCACGAGCCTATCATGTTCAATTTTTCAAGGGTGGTGGTGATGACCTGCATTGTGTTGGGACAAGAGATAAATAAGTGTGAAGAAATATCATCATATTACTTGCATAAAGGATATATGTTGGGGTGATTCGTAAACTATCATGGATATTTCTCGTGAAAAAAATGTGTTGATATTCAAATCCCACCAGATATTGCTGACTAGAATGCATGGGAAACCTTTTTAATAATCTTCCATGATGTTGTGTAATGAAGCTTTGAAATTTTGTTCCAAGCTTAGATAGGAAAACAAGCCTATCATGTTCAATTTTGCAAGGGAGGTGGTGATGACTGTTAGGTCCCTATATTACTAGTATAGTCCCTTATTGTTGTTAGTGTAATCCTCTTATTGTTATTATTGTAGCCCTGTAACCCCCATATTGTTACTATTGTGCCCTTAAATTATTATTGTTAGGTCGGCTAGGATTACATTGTGGCCCCACTAGGATTACATTATGGCCCCATGGACTCCTATATATAGAAAGTAGGTTTTGTAATTTGTATCATTCAAGAATCATTCATTTATGTAATGTATTGGAGGTTGCCCCCTCGAAGTGGTTGATTTCTAAGGCGTTGATCTCTCTTTTATTTTATTTTTGGAGCTAGTTTCGCAACATTTGGTATCAGAGCTTTGGATTCTAGGGTTTCACTGCTCCAAACAGGTCATCGTGGAATTTTTGCTATAACTTTTTTCTACGAAGGTTCAGAAGCTGAAAGTTTTAGAGCGTGAAGCCAAATTCCTAAGGAACATTGTCGCAAAATTTCAGGTCTTGGTTCGCAATATTTTTGGAGATATGATCTGTGGAAGTTAGTTCTTTTTGCAGACACCTGAATTTAACTTAAACAGGTCATCGTGGAATTTTCACTATAATGTTTTTTCTACGAAGGTTCGGAAGCTGAAATTTTAGAGCACGAGTTTGAACTCATGAGGAACATTTTCACAAAATTTCAGAGCTTGGTTCACAATATTTTAGGAGATATGGTCTGTGGAAGTTAGGGATTTTTCAGGGTCCTGAATTTCATCTCAAAGAGGTGATCGTGGGAAAATCTTCATAAATCTCTCTCTAAGCATCGGATTGGAATTCTGTAAAACGTGGCCGCAAGTAAATGGACCTTAGTTTCCAGTCTATCAATTTCAGATCCAAAGGAGGAAACAGTGACACGTGGCAAGTTGTACAAGTTCGCTCTACTGAACTAGTCCATAATTGGGTCATTGTGGGAGATTGGACATAACTTTGCCTTGAAGAATCCAAATCAGGTCAGGCCTATGGCATTTGAAAGAAGCTTCAGAGGGCTACCACAGGGCCAAATTTCAGATATTTAGGATCCGAAATTATAGAGATAATTCAATTTCAATATCGAGCTCCTCAAAAGCAAGTAAAAGGTGTGTATTTTTTTTTCTGAATTGCATAAGTCTTTTTTGAAGAATCAAGTTGAATTGATTCCAAGGGAATATTGTAGAATAGATATCAGTATTGGATTCTAATATGCCCCCTAAAAATAATTCAACACCCATTAATCCTTTAGAAGGCTCTACTATGACTCATGAAGACGAAGAATGACAACACGACATATCCAAATTACAAGAGCAAGTGCAACAAATTTCGCTCTCACAAAGAGCAACAAAAAATTACATGGAAGTTTTGAAGAAAGGCATGAAAACTAAGATGGATGGTTTGAAGAAAGACGTGGAATCTAAGATGGATGGTTTGAAGAATGGCATGGAAACTGGCATGGAATCTAAAATGGATGACATGGAAGCTAAGATGGAAAACATGAAGAATGATCTAGAAGCAGACATGGAAGGTTTGACAAAGTTGATACAAGAAATGTTTCCTAATGGTGAAAAGATAGTAGAGGAAACTCATGATGAGAACAAAATAAATTCTAATCGTGATTTCATAAACTCTAATGTTGGAGGAAAGAACCACCACATTCCAAAAATGGATATGAGGAAGTTTGATGGAAAGGATACTGTAACATGGATACTACAAATGGAGCAATATTTTGATCTCAATAATGTGCAAAACACATAAAAGGTACGCATTGCAACTTTACATTTAGAACAAAATACATTTGTATGGTATCGATATTTTGTTCTATAAAAATTGTCACTTGTTCAATTTTTACGGAGGAAAGGATAGCACATTATGAGGATACAAAGAGAAACACCTTCTTTAGCCAATTGATAAATCTCAAACAAAAGGGTTCAGTGGGGGAGCACATTGAGGACTTCCAAAAATTGAATATAACGGTAACTGATATTCCAGAGGAACATAGGATTTATCTCTTCATAGGTACTTTAAAGGATAACATCCAACATTAAGTTCGCATTTTGGAACCTAATTCATTGGATAAGGCATTCAGGTTGGCAAGAAAAATTGAATGTAAAATTATGGCGACAAGGAAACCTACCACTCACTTCTATAAAGAGGGAAGTGTTGCTACTCCTAGATTTCCACAACCTATAAGGTTGACACCACAAAAATTGGAAGAAAAAAGAGAAAATGGGCTTTGCTACAGTTGTGATAACAAATACACTAAAGGTCATAAGTGTTCTGAGAAGAAATTATTTTATATATATATTGTGAAGAGGAAGAATAAAATGAACAAGAATATTCAAAAGAAGAGGATATACACCAATAACCAACCCTAGAAGAGGAAGAAATGAGTCTGCGTTGTGAAACCAGATCCAAAAGTAGAAGAAAAGAGATATCAACGCCTTAGAAATAAGCCACTTCGAAGGGGAAACCTCCAATACATTACATGAATGAACAATTCTTGGATGATACAAATTAAAAAACCTCCTTTCTATATATATGATTTCATGGGGCCACAATGTAATCCTAGTGGGGCCATAATGTAATCTTAGCCGACCTAACAATAATAATTTAGGGGCACAATAATAACAATATGGGGGTTACAGGGGTACAACAATAACAATAAGGGGGGCTACACTAAAATAATAAGGGACTACACTATTAATATAGGGACTTAACATGCCCCTCTCCTTCAAACAAGTGTTTTCCTCAACGCTTGATTATTTCTTGATGCTTCTATATAAAATTCTCATCTTCCCATGTGGAATCTTCTACAGGAAAGTTCTTCTCCTTGCTGAGATACTCTGAAATTGATCGTACTTTTCGAGTTTTTGTTTATGTGACTACTTCAGAACTTCTTTCGATGAGATGTTGATCTTCCTGTTGTTTCATTAGATTTTGCACCAAAATTAGGTTATCCTTTGAGAGTTGGAGAACTTCTTGTTGATGCTCGATATGACCTTCCACTAATTTATCATCCATATTAGCTATTATTTGATTCTTCAAACCATCCAACTTAGCCTCCATTTCTGCTTTTAAACCATCTATGTCATCTTCGATTGCTCTTCGTAAGATCGAAATTTGTTGCACTTGGTACTATAATTTTGATATCTCATACTGCAATTCTTCCTCTTCATGCCTCATAGTATAGTTTTTTGAGGGCTTAATGGGTACGGAATTATTTTTTGGAGGCATTATAGAACCCAATACTGATAAAAATTCTAAAATATGCCCTTGGAATCACTTCAAACTACTTTTTCAAACAAACCTTATGCGATTTTAAAAACCAAATACACTCCTTTTTCTTGCTTTTGAGGATCTTGATATTGAAATTGACTTATCTCTATACTTGCATATCCTCAATATCTGAAATTCGGCCTTGTATTAGCCCTCTGAAGCTTATTTCAAATGCCATAGGTCTAACCTGATTTTAATTCTTCAAGGCAAAGTTATGTCCAATCTCACACAATGACCCAATTATGGACTGGTTCAGTAGAGCGAACTTGTACTACTTGCCACGTGTCAATGTTTCCTCCTTTGGCTCTAAAATTGATAGACAGAAAACTACAGTCAGTTTACTTGTGGCCACTTTTCACAGCATTCTAATATGATGCTCAGAGAGAGAGATATGAAGATTTTCCCACGATCACCTCTTTGAGATGAAATTCAGGAGCCTGAAAAGGCCCTAACTTCCACAGACCATATCTCCGACAATATTGCGAACCAAGCTCTAAAATTTTGCAAAAATGTTCCTCCAGATTTCAGCTTGGCTCTCTAAAAATTTCAGCTTCTGAACCTTCGTAGAAAAAACGTTATAGCACAAATGCCACGATGACCTGTTTAGGTTAAATTCAGGAGCCTGCAAAAAGACCTAACTTCCACAAATCATATCTCCGAAAATATTGTGAACCAAGCTCTGAAATTTTGCGATGATGTTCCTCAAGATTTCAGCTTCACACTCTAAAAATATCAGCTTTAGAACCTTCATAGAAAAAAAATTATAGCGAAAATGCCACGATGATCTGTTTGGGGCAGCGAAACCCTAGAATCCAAAGCTCTGATACCAAATGTTGTGAAACCAGCTCCAAAAATAGAAGAAAAGAGATATCAATGCCCACTTCGAGGGCGCAACCTCCAATACATTACATGAATGAATAATTCTTGGATGATACAAATTACAAAACCTCCTTTCTATATATAGGAGTCCATGGGGCCACAATGTAATTATAGTGGGGTCACAATGTAATCCTAGCCGACCTAACAATAATAATTTAGGGGCACGATAATAACAATATGGGGATTACAGGGGTACAACAATAACAATAAAGGGGGATACACTAACATAATAAGGGACTACACTATCAACATAGGGACTTAACAGTCCAACCATATCGTGTAATGCATTGGCAGGAATTACCACTCCTCAAATTCTCAAGACAGAAGGACATATCAATAATAAAAAGGTAATAGTGTTGATTGATTCAAGTAGTACCCATAATTTTATTCATTGTAAGGTAGCCAAGGAATTGAATTGTTTCCTATACCCAGCACCAGAACGTCAAGTGATGGTTATAAATGGAGGAACTATAAATTTCTCTGGAAAATGCCATAATATCAAGCTAACCATGGGGGAATATGTATTGAATATGTTGACACCTAATCCTAAGGGGTTGGGTGAGATTGTATATTATTGTAATTTAGTGAATAAGGAAGGCCAAGAGTCATTGGGAAGTGAATCCCAATAGCCTCACCTCCATGTATAAATACACACACAATCTCCATCTAATACACATTGAGTTTTGCGGAGTTCCCTCCTGGTCTGACGTGGTATCAGAGCCAGTCCCATTTTTGGCATTCTTGCCTTTGGTGTAACTCCCTCATGTTCTGCATTTTTGCAGACTGTCATTGTGCATTCAATTTTCTGTTTACTGCTCCTGCCATTTTGCAATTCTGGAACATTCTGAGTTTTCTTTTTACTGCACATTCTGCATTTTTTTTCCTGCACATTCTGCCTATTATTTCTGCACACCACTGTGCAATTTCTTCTAATGTGCAATTTCTGCTTAAATTCTGAGCACAATTAAATTTAATGTACAAATTTTTTTACTGCTCACACTCATTCTCATTTTCTCATCCCTCTGCTCTCCCTCACACGCACTCACCCATCCCCCTCACCTCCCTCGCCTTGGCCCTCGGCCTTCCCACGCATCCCTCCCCATCCCCAACAGCTCACGACTCCCATCCGCCCTCACTGTTCGCTCCCCATCCCCAACAGCTCACGGCTCCCATCCACCCTCCCTCATCCATTCGTCCTCACTCCTCACTCTTGCACAATGATCCCTGCCCTCACTGCACTCGCCCTCCCCTCTCACGATCCCCGCCCCCTCACCTGCACTCGCCCTCCCCTCAAACACTCGGCCTCCCCTCTCACGATCCCTGCCCCCTCACATGCACTCCCTCTCTTCTCATGCCTACCCCCTCAAACACTCGGCCTCCCCTCTCGCGATCCCCTCCCCCTCACCTGCACTCCCTCTCTGCTCATGCCCACCCCCTCAAACACTCGGCCTCCCTCCCCTCCCCTCCCACATAGATTCTCTATGTTTTTTATTTTTTCTTATTCGGCCATAATATCAATTTAATTTTTTTTACAGTTTGGCCTACCCCAAAAATCACCTCCCCCAGTAATCACCTCCCCCAGAAAATACCTTCCCCAGAAAACACCTCCCCCAGATAATACCTTCGTTTTTTTCCTCCAATTTTTTTTACAACAACAACAATATTTTTTTCTTTTTTTTTTCTTCTTCTTCTACAGAATTGAAACCAGAATTGATTTTTTACCCAGCAAAGTTTTTTTTTTTTCCTTCAAAAGAATGCATTCTCTCATATCTATTGTAGGAGTTGTTCTCTCTGGCAAGGAGAACTATCCTAAATGGTCTTAGAAAATCAAGCACAATCTCATTTTTAATGAGCTGTGGAGAGGAATCTTTGAAGGAGAAGATGACTTTCCACTAGCAAAGCCCACTTCAGGCAAGGAGATCGCCATTTGGGAAAACAAGAACTGCAAGGCCTATGCCTTGATTTCAGTTTCTGTAAATGAAGAGGTAAGTCTTCATATTACACCATTTTTAAATGCCTATCAAGCCTTGAGCAAGCTAAAAGAACTCTATGACTCACATTCAGAACTTGAAATTGTTCAATTAATGATTAAGTTGTTCAGTCTGGAATTGAAAAATGATGATCCTCTTGCTTTAGCTTCAGAAGTAAGATCTATCATGTATGACATTAAGAGCACTGGTGCAGATGTTGACATATCTCTCATAGCATATGTTAAGGCTTTGTATCCCACTTACTCACATTATCTTGAGTCATTGCAAGCAAGTGGAAAACTCGTGAAAATCACTTTTGAGTCCCTTGAGAAAAAGTTTGCAGAAAGAGAGAAATATTTTGGAAAGATGACCACCCCTCTGTCTTCTGAAGAGGTTGTATGCTTTGCACATAGAGAGAAGAGTCATGCTCAAGATTCTTCCAGAGGAAGAGGTGGCTGAAGAGGAAGAGGAAGGGGGGGCAGACAAACTCAAACTGAAAAATATGATCTTCATTGCATACGCTACAATAAAGATTGGCATGATGCATCTACATGCAAGATACCTTGGGATAAAATTGAGCAGCAAAGGAATCAAGAAAAAGGTAAACCTACTGACAGAGACAAAGGTAAAGCACTTGAATCCGCTGATTATGTTGTAGCACATTGTAACAATGGAGTAATTAAAGACTTGTTTGATGTTTCATTTACTTATTGGACAAATGATTGGTTGCTAGATTCAGGAGCAACATGTCATATGACATTTAGAAAATATTTTTTTGAAGAATTTACTGACAAAGTTGATGGAGCAATATACTTTGCAGATAAATCCAAACTGAAGCCATCAGGGCTTGGCACAATTAGGCTTAAGTTGCCTGGTCTTCCAGATCATCTTCTACATGAGGTTCTATACCTCCCTGAGTTGATGAGAAACTTGTTGTCCTTGGTCCACATCTGCTAGCAAGGACACTCCATTCACATGTTTAATGGCAAGGCTGAGGTCATAAAAGCATCAGATTGCTCACTTTTCATGGAGGGAATATAAGAAGGAAGACTCTTGAAGCTGCAAGGTTCCTCTGCTCATGCACAAAACTTTGCATTCAGTTCACATCATGATGAAGGTACATTCCCATCAAGTCTTTTATGGCATGCTAGATTTGGACACTTAAACTATGACAACTTTCATCATAATATTAATGTGCACTTTGACCGCCACAATCTTTAGAAATCACGGCTCAGTGATGCTCAGACTTAGGAAAGCATAGCAAACAACCATTTCATGATCTCACATTCCAGTGTTAGCCACCTATGAAATTTGTTATACCAAAAGGTGGCTAAATAATTTTTTAGAGCCTTCAAGGAACAAATTTTATTGCAAAAAAGTACATGTCTCTCAAGACTTCAAGGCCCTATGCCTCGTCCAAAATCTTCCCCATCAGCTCATTTACACTGAATTTCACGATTTCAAGGAGAAAAGATCGTCAAAAACCTCTCTTTTTCCCCCCTTCCCCACAGGAAAAACTAACCTTCATTTTGCTCCCCTTTTTCCTCCATAAAACTCCTCTATTTTCATGATTCCCCTTCTTCCATTCATGAAAATCATTTTCCATAGTTCAAAACTCATTTTTGAACTTTGCCGAAACCCCCAAAATCCATTGAAAACTTGAAAAAATTCATAAAAATAAGTTTTTTTTACCACAGACTTTAGCCCCCTTGGGCTAAGTCTTAAAAACCACTTCCCCTCCATGTGCCCCAGCACTAGAACCAAGTGCTAAGGATCCCAAGTGCTTATCGCATCGAAGCAAATCACAGAGCGTTGTTGTTTGCGTTAAACAAAAACTTCGATGACGATTAGCCCTGTGTATTATATCCCCCGATCATATTTCATTTCATATAGACCATGGCCCCACAGACAAGCACCAAGCCATATTATAAATATATATCCCGCCCACAAATCAATCGCCCCGATGGTCCCCACGGCCACGACAGCAGTCGGCAATCCCACATAATCGTGGTCCCCAATGCCTAGTTAGCATACCCATCAGCACACACGCGGTAGCAGCTGATTGGAGCGGGTCTTGTTTGGTTGCTCGCATGGTCGTGAAATCCGGACCCGAAATTGTTATAGGGCAGATTTGTTATAAATTTCGAGTCACATTTGGGCTGACGTCAGCAGGCCCCAAAACGGACCCGATACGCTTTATAAGGCGTATTTGATAAAAATTTCGGGTCACACTTGGGCTGACGTCAGCAGGCCCCAAAACGGACCCGATACGCTTTATAGGGTGGATTTGTTAAAAAAATCGGGTCACAAAGACCCTGATGTCAGCGGGCTCCTTTTGTCACCTGAAATGGTTTATGCAGCTTGCTTTTATCGGGAGTTTTGAATTCCGGGGTATGTTATTTGATAAAGGGTGATTAAATGGTTTTTCCATCATATTAAAGAGAAATCCGAAGGCTGGGAATGAGTTAATGGAGCCACAGTTTCGAGGTTTGATCCTGGAGTTTAATGGACTGAAGTGAATAGGAAGCAGGGTGTTAACCCCAGTTTAACCTACGGTCACTTACTGTTCAAAAGCCGGAAGTAGTTTTGATCACACCGCTTTTGGTACAGAAAGGAAACCACTCAATAGCAAGCGATCATGTGAAAAGCCGCCACGTCAACGGGACAATATTGCCTCATCGCTCCCTCATCGCACGTTAAATGTCGATCGTGGGCTCAGCGCGATATTGATGTTCGTCGTCTAATCTTAGGCTGGCTCATCGAATAGTGATCACACTCAAAGGAGCTCGAGGGATAAACTAAGGTATGGTGTGTGAATTTAATTAAAATCCGTCAATTGTGTATGTGGGCCCATAACCCACAGGTCCCAGGATCAGCTTCAAATGCATTGATGCCTCACGAGCCCTGCGCAGCACTGCACATCAACAAGACACAGTGAATAAAATCACAAACAAAGAGTATCAGTGTCGAAGAAAAAACATACCAGAACAGGAGATTGAAGACAGATCTGTGGGGATTACGGCTAAGATTGATTATCAAAAGCCTAATCCTCCCAATTAAGACACGGTTAAAAGAAAATCATAAATGTTTATCAGGCAGAAAGGCCTCCACCGCCACATCTGAGGAAAATCAATTCCTCCCAGCTACCACAGTGCCACCTGTGCCTCAAGGCATTCAAACACAGGCCGAAGTTATTGATCAAAAGAAACATTTGCCTCAGCGCAGCCAGAGAGTTAATTCTGCAAATAAAATTAATGAAAAAATATCAGCAAAGTTACTTTAATATAACACAGAGCCTCAAAAGTCAATAAGAGCTCCCACCAAGCTTAATCTTAAATGAAAAACATTAATAAAGACAGAAGCATCTATAAACTTCTTCATCGAGCCCCTCAAAGGCCGAGAAGCCATTAAGTCTGTATAAATTGACCCAGGAGATCTTTTATCAGATCCCACCTCCTCATTCTTCTATAAATACTACTGGAGAAGATGACGAAAGGGTTGGTTTCTGAACTTTGAAATATAATTGAGCTTGAGACTTCTACTTGTAAATAGTGTTCACTAGCTCTTGAAGCTCTACTTGTGATAGATAAGTTAGTCTAGGAAGTGTAGATGATTGTTAAGCTAGAGCATTGGACTTAAAGTTGTAACTGGTTTGGAGCATCAATACAAGTTGATTTATGGGATCCTGGTCTATGTCGATGGTGATGTTATTTCTTATTGTGAATTGTTGTTTTATTTCTGTTTTCACTATGTTCATCTTCTCTTATAAAGAACATCATGCATAGAGTTAGGACCTATTGTATATCAGTGCCCTTCTCTGACTGAAAATCTTTATCTACATGTTTTCTTCCAATTCGTGTTATTTAGGAATGATTTAATTCAGTTCTAAGCATAGGAATGCTGGCTTTCCCTCATCCTATTGCCTTAGCTAATTGTTATTCTTAAATGTTATTTTCAGTATATGTTAAGTAGAGATGAACTAAGGAAGATATGGTGTGCCCTGGTCCTAGTTTTATCCCCAAAGACTGTCTGAATGTTTCCCTTGGAATGTGTTGAAAGCTGGCTAGTGTTGAAACATTTACCAGATCTTAGGCCATTCTTTGTTATCTTTGTGTTTGTCTTGAAAGTTATTAAGTAGAGCAGAGCTGGGAGAGGATTTGTGGTGAGCCCGAACCGCTATTTTCTTCTCCAATATTTGCCTTCAAGTTTCCTTTTGTTTTAAATTTTTTTTCTATTGAAAGTGCATCAAAAGCAGGCTAGTTTAGAAGTACTTACCTGATCTTAGATTACTTTTATGTCTTTCTTAAGTGTATGTCAAAAGCAGGCTAGTTTAGAAGTACTTGCCTGATCTTGGGCTACTCTTTGTTCTTCATCTGTTTAATTCCTCTTCTTATTGTTTCATTTCATTCCATAAATTAAACTTTGAATAGATCCTTGGACATAGATGACTTGCCCCATAGACCACTCTTGAACCTTGATTGTTTCAATTAAACCCTATTATGACTCCATAGCCCAATGGACTAAAACCTACGATTATCTATCTTCTTGGCCAAAGCTTGTTCCATTTGCTTGCAACTCCACACCTTTGAAAATATTTGCATTTAGAACTTTCCACCTCAAATAATAATCATGCTCAACCATCCAAAAACAAACAAAACCCTCGGCCTTCATAACTAGCCTAATATCATTACCCAAAACCTTAAAGATAAATCTATCTTTACACTTATTGGAGAGATCCCTCTTCGGATTTAGGAGGGCTAGATCCTAGAATCCCAAAGTGGTTGAAATAATGTTCTCCCTGCAGTTGGACTTTTGCCAATCTTGCTAATTACAGGGTGCTAACACAGAGCACATAGAAAACTTGAGCTTATTCATTCAGATTTATGTGGCTTTATGCTTGTTGCTTCTGAAAATGGAAATAAATATATGATGACATTTATTGATGATTACACCAGAATGTGTTGGGTTTACTTATTGAAGAACAAGTCTGATGCTTTTCAAACATTCAAGAATTTTCATGCATAGATTGAAAATGATGCACAAACTCATATTGGCTCTTTATGTACTGATAATGGAAAGTAATACACTTCAAACGAATTTGAAAATTATCTTCATCAACATGGGATCAAACATCAAACAATTGTGCCCTGTAATCCCCAATAGAACGGTGTAGCTGAAAGAATGAATAGGACAATTTTAAATATGGTTCGCTCCATGATGTTTTTTAAAAATGTAAAATTGATGTTTTGGGCTGATGCAGTTCTATGTGTTGTATACATAAAGAATAGGTGTCCTTCAAATTCAATCAAAAACAAAACTCCTTATGAAATGTGGCATGGCCACATTCCTTCGGTAAAGCATTTCAGGGTATTTGGTTCCACTTGTTATGCTTTGATACCCAAGGTACAAAGGAATAAACTTGGTGCTAGAAGTCGAAAATGTATCTTCTTTGGGTATTCCAATACCTCCAAAGGATATCATCTCTATGGTGAAGTCAATAAGAAGTTTGTAATAGCAAGAGATGTCATATTCCTTGAATCTTCTAAGACTGAAAATATTGTTGAGCGGAAACTTGATCGCCTGGATAGATTCACACATGCAAAGTATTTTCAAGAATTTGATAATCAGATTCCACATCTTGAAGGGGGGATCCCTATACTGAATCAAACTGTGAAATCATTTCCTGAAGCACTCTCTCCCCCACCTGAAGAACCAACCACAGATGACACCTTGAACGATGTGATTGACAGAATTTAGAGATTGAATCTTGATTCAATTCTAACTCAGTCAAATGAGCAGCCTGGGCCATCTCAGAAAGGTCCCCCAAAATGGCTGACAAAGACACTAGAAAACGTTCGTCCCAATGAGGTTGCAAAGGCAAGAACAAGAAGTTCCACTAGACAAAACAAAGGTGATGTAGATAATTCTAATTCACCTGTTGATATGGATATTTCTTATAACTGTGAATTGAGTTTTTCTACAGATCATGAACCAACTTCTTTCAAAGAAGCTACTACTCATGATGAATGGAATGAAGCGATGCAAAAGGAGTATGATGCCTTGATAAAGAATGGCACTTGGAAGCTTGTTGATCCTCCTTTGGGAACCAAACCAATTGGCTGTAAGTGGGTCTACAAGAACAAGTACAAAGAAGATGGCTCACTTGACAAGCACAAAGCCAGGCTTGTGGCAAAAGGTTTTGCACAGAAAGAAGGGGTCGATTATAAAGAAACTTTTGCTCCCATAGCAAAATGGGCCACCATCCAGACACTCTTTTCCCTAGCAGCTCAGAAGGGATGGAAAGTCCATAAAATGGATGTAAAGACCGCCTTTTTGAATGGATATCTAAAGGAGAAAGTTTTTATGTCCCATCCAGAAGGATTTGTTGTGAAGGGCCAAGAACACAAAGTATGCAAGCTTATAAAATCCTTGTACGGCCTCAAACAAGCAATGCAAGCCTGGTATGATAAATTAACTGAGCATCTTCTGAAACTTGACTTCAAGCATTTTGATCTTGATGATGCAACTTTGTTTTTTAAGAAAGTTGGAAAAACAGTTGTATATCTTGTGGTGTATGTAGATGATATTTTGATGACAGGGAACAATGAGAGTTATATTGCATCCATAAAGAAAGAATTGGAGAAATGTTTTGAAATGATTGATTTGGGTTATGTTCATTACTATCTGGGTATTGAAGTAACTCAACATCCTAAATTTATATTTCTTTCTCAAAAGAAGTACATTGGAGATCTTTTGAACAAGTTTGGCATGGATGAATGCAATCCCTTAACCACTCTAATGGAACAAAACTTGAAGCTCACATCCATTGAAGGGAAGGAATTCGAGGATGCAACGAAGTATAGACAACTTGTAGGAAGTCTTATCTACCTAACTACCACCAGACCAGACATCTCATTTGCTATTGGAATCCTCTCTAGGTTTATGAAAAAATCTTGTGAAGGACATTGGTCTGCTGCAAAAAGAGTTCTAAAGTACTTGAAGGGGACTCAAGACTTTGGACTCAAATATACACAGGTAGGATATTTCAGCTTGATCGGATACTATGATTCAGACTTTGATGGGGACAAAGAAATTGGGGTGTCTACTTCAGGTTATACCATAAGTCTTGGACCAAGAGCTATCTCATGGAGATCACGCAAACAGTCAGTTCCATCAGATTCCATAATCGAGGCAGAATATGTGCCAGCAGCTGAAGCAACAAAGGAAATTGTGTGGGTCAGGAAAATCCTAGAAGATTTGCAGATGAAACAAATGCATTCAACACCACTCAAGATCGATAACACTTCTGCAATAAAGTTGGCCAAGAACCCGAAGTTCCATGATCAAAAAAAGCACATCAATACAAAATACCATCTTATTCGACATCATGTTCAGGCCAAAACCATCCATCTACATCATTGTTCCACAAATGGGCAGACCGCAGACATCTTCACCAAAGCACTTGGAAGAGAAAAGTTTGAAAAGTTCAAAACGATGCTTGGAATCACCAACATCTCTTCAGATTAAAGGGGGGAATGTTGACACCTAATCCTAAGGGGTTGGGTGAGGTTTTGTATTATTGTAATTTAGTAAATAAGGAAGGCCAAGAGTCATTGGAAAGTGAATCCCAATAGCCTCACCTCCATGTATAAATACACACACAATCTCCATCTAATACACATTGAGTTTTGCGAAGTTACCTCCTGGTCTGATAGAATAGTCCAATGCTTTCCATTCCTATGGGAGGTTTTGATGTTGTACTAGGAGTACAATGGTTACAATCTTTGGGGACGGTAGCTTTTAATTTTCAAGAACTTTTCTTGAAATTTTTTTCAGAAGGAAATGAAGTCGAATTACGGGGTATTGTAGGGAAGCCAGGAATAATAAGCTCTAATGTCATGACAAAGCTTCTAAAGAAAGAACAATGAGGCATAATTGCACAATTATGCTCACTAGAAGTTCCAACATCAAAATCATCTCTTTCTGCAGATCTCCAAAAAGTCTTGGAAAATCATTCAAAGGTGTTTGAAACTCCCAAAGGACTCCCACCTATTCGTGATCATGATCATGCTATTCATTTGATTCCAGGCAGTGTTCCTCCAAACATCAGGCCTTATAGATATCCTTATGTCCAAAAGAGTGAGATTGAACTTATGATTGCAGAAATGCTAGAGGCTAGTATAAGTCAACCTAGTCAAAGTTATTTCTCCACTCTTGTAGTATTAGTAAACAAGAAGGATGGATCATGGCACATGTGTCCGAATTATACAAATTTCCCATTCCTGTGATTGATGAATTATTGGATGAATTACATGGAGCAATTTATTTTACCAAGTTGGATCTTCGTTCAGGATATCATCAAATTAGAATGAAGACTGGAGATATTCCGTAAATAGCATTTCAAACTCATGAGGGTCATTATGAATTTTTGGTCATGCCTTTTGGCCTTACCAATGCACCTTCTACATTTCAAGTTTTGATGAATTCCATTTTCAAACCCTTCCTTAGAAAATTTGTGCTAGTATTTTTTGATGATATACTAATCTACAGCAGGTCTTGGAAGGGTCATGTTCAACATGTTGACAGGGTGCTCAAACTATTGCAGGAGAAACAATTATATGCAAAAACATCCAAATGTTTCTTTGGAGTACAAGAGGTGGAATGTCTGGGTCATATTGTATCTCCCGAGGGTGTTAAGGTATACCCTAACAAAATTAAATCCATTAAGGAATGGAAAGTCCCCACAGCCATAAAGCAGTTGCGAGGATTTATAGGTTTAATAGGGTATTATCGCAAGTTTGTTAAGAATTATGGGAGAATAGCAGCACCTCTAACAACATTATTGAAGACTCCTACTCCTGAAGCAACTAAGGCCTTTGAACATCTTAAAGAGGCAATGTGCCTAGCACCGGTCTTAGCTACGCCAGACTTCACAAAAACCTTTATTGTGGAATGTGATGCCTCAAAAAATGGAATTGGTGCAGTTTTAATGCAGGAAGGAAGACCCATTGCTTTTGAAAGTCGTCCAATCAAAGGAAAGTATTTACAGAAACCTATTTATGAGAAGGAAATGTTAGCAATACTGCATGCACTAAAGAAATGGCGAAATTACCTAATGGGAAGACACTTCAAGGTAAAAACTAATCATGATAGTCTTAAACACATTTTGGAACAAAGACTATCTTCAGAAGAGCAGCAAAAATGGGTCACAAAGATGTTGGGTTATGACTTTGAAATAATCTACAAAAAAGGAAAGCTTAATGTTGTTGCAGATGCACTCTCAAGAAAGAATGAAGAGGTGGAAGTATTGCTTTGTGCCATTTCTATTATCCAACCAGATTGGATAACCGAAGCAAGAGATGAATGGAAGAAGGACAAAGATGTATGGACACTCATTCAAAAGTTGCAGCAAGATCCTAGTACATCTGATACATTTAGTTGGAAAAATGATTCCTTATGGTACAAAGATCGCTTATATCTTTGTAAGAATTCCCAACTAAAACAAAATATTCTTTTGGAATTGCACAGTTCTCCTTTAGGAAGACACTCAATATTTTTAAAAACTTACCACAGGGTGAAGAAAGAATTTTTTTGGGATGGCCTTAAATCTGATATTCAAAATTTTGTGGTGGAATGTTTGGTTTTCCAGCAGAATAAATTTGAGACAATTAAGACCTCGGGTCTTCTACAACCTTTATCCATTCCAAGTCAAGGTTGGGAGGATATTTCAATGGATTTTATCACAGGTTTACCTATGTCCGAAGGAAAGAGTGTCATCATGGTGGTAGTTGATAGACTTACCAAGTATGCACACTTTTGTGCATTATCTCATCCATTTAAAGCAAGTACAGTTTCTACTACATTTATGGACATAATTCAAAAGCTACATGGAAACCCAAGGGTTATTGTGAGTGACAGAGATCCAATTTTTACTGGAAATTTTTGGACGAATTTATTTTCTTGTTTGGGTACTCAATTAGCTCATAAATCATCTTATCATCCTCAATTCGATGGTCAAACTGAGATAGTAAATAAATGTTTGGAAGGATATCTTTGTTGTTTTGTATCTGATAAACAAACACAATGGGTCAGGTGGTTATCTCTCGCTGAATGGTGGTATAACACTTCCTTCCATACCGCAGCAAAAATGACCCCATTTATGGCACTTTATGGATATCATCCATCGTCCATCACATCATCTTTAAGAGAAAATTCGAAGGTTCAAATAGTGGAAGATCACATCAAGCATCAAAAAGAAGTTCTCCAACTCTTAAAGGATAACCTGAATTTGGCACAAAATCGTATGAAACAACAGGCAGATCAACATCGCAGTGAGAGAAGTTTTGATGTAGGAGACTGGGTATTTTTACGGCTACAACCATACAAACAAATGTCCCTCAAGCAAGCTAATAAGGATAACAAATTATTGCCAAAGTACTATGGTCCTTACAAGGTGTTGCAAAATATTGGTACTATGGCATACAAATTGGAGCTTTCTGCTTCTTCATGAGTGCATCCAGTTTTCCATGTTTCATGCTTAAAGGAAGGAAAAATCATATTGGAACCTGAAGCGGTCACGGAAACAAGAATTCGAAAGCTATGAAATCGATCAATTTCAGAGTATCTCATCAAGTGGAAGAACTTACCCACTAAAGATTCTACATGGGAGAATGAGAATTTTATATAGAAGCACCCAGAGCTACTCAAGCGTTGAGTACAACACTTTTTTGAAGGAGAGGGGCATGTTAAGTCCCTAAATTACTAGTATAGTCCCTTATTTTTGTTAGTGTAATCCCCTTATTGTTATTATTGTAGCCCCGTAAACCCCATATTGTTATTATTGTGCCCTTAAATTATTATTGTTAGGTCGGTTAGGATTGCATTGTGGCCCCACTAGTATTACATTGTGGCCCCATGGACTCCTATATATAGAAAGGAGGTTTTGTAATTTATATCATTCAAGAATCATTCATTTATGTAATGTATTGGAGGTTGCCCCCTCAAAGTGGTTTATTTCTAAGGCGTTGATCTCTCTTTTCTTCTATTTTTGGAACTGGTTTCACAACAATGACCCACATTGTGTTGGGACAAGATATAAATAAGTGTGAAGAAATATCATCATATGACTTGCTTAATGCACAGATGTTGGGGTGATTTGTAAACTATCATGGATATTTCTCGTGAACAAAATTTGTTGTTGTTCCAATCCCACCAGATATTGTTGATTAGAATGCATGGGAAACCTTTTTAATAATCTTCCATGATGTTGTGTAACTAAGTTTTGAAATTTTCTTCCAAGCTTAGATAGGACCACGAGCCTATCATGCTCAATTTTGCAAAGGTGGTGGTGATGACCTATACTGTGTTGGGACAAGAGATAAATAAGTGTGAAGAAATATCATCATATGACTTGCATAAAGGATAGATGTTGGGGTGATTCATAAACTATCATGGATATTTCTCATGAACAAAATGTGTTTCTATTCCAATCCCACTAGATATTGTTGATTAGAATGCATGGGAAACCTTTTTAATAATCTTCCATGATATTGTGTAACTAAGTTTTGAAATTTTGTTCCAAGCTTAGATAGGACCATAAGCCTTTCATGTTCAATTTTTCAAGGGTGGTGGTGATGACCCGCACTGTGTTGGGACAAGATATAAATATAAGTGTGAAGAAATATCATCATATGACTTGCATAAAGGATATATGTTGGGGTGATTCGTAAACTATCATGGATATTTCTTGTGAACACAATGTGTTGTTGTTCCAATCCCACCAGATATTGCTGGTTAGAATGCATGGGAAACCTTTATAATAATCTTCCATGACTTTGTGTAACTAAGTTTTGAAATTTTCTTCCAAGATTAGATAGGACCATGAGCCTATCGTGTTCAAATTTTTTGAAATATTCTGCATGCTCAATCTTCTGCTCAGGTTCCACCCTCCTTGGATCTACTATCTCCACACATATTGAATCTGCAAACCATCTTCCAGATCTGCGGTCTATATTGTAGAAATAAACCTCGCTCTAAGGGTCACAACAACTCTTCTTCTATGCAAATTTGTCACAGTATTAAGGGAATACCTTATGAACTAAACATGCTAGGAAATTTTCCTAACTAGGACGCTATACTTATGTACTTCTAATTGTTGTAGAAAAAACCCTATCCATCCATAGAAAAAACCACGACTCTTGCCTCCATAAGGGACTCGACTTAGTTCATATGGGTCCATAGATTATGGGAATTACTTTGACTAAATCTTGATATTAAATTCATATCTCAATGTCGACCCTCAAACTAGGGTTACCTCAGTCAATATTACGCATGCGTCTACTTCTGTTCTGGCTCTAAATTAAAGTTCAAGCCCTTCTCCATTTATGTTGGTCTTTATCACAGGCCTTGCAGCCTACTAAACACCACAAGACAAGATTGTATCAACCCTATCTTCTATTTCATGTAGAAAATATAACCAATGGGATTCAATGTGATCTTGTAATGTACTAAAACAATATACTGAATCCTTCTTACAATTTGTGGAAACAAAACACGATCGCACAATCACATATAAGTAAGAGAAAGAAAGTATCAATCACACAACAAAAGATGTATCTGGGGAAAGAAAATGCTCAAAAATCCTCTATCTCTATTGTGTATTAATTCAAGGAATCATGAAACAATACAATGCTTAATCTCTCATGAGATTCTCCAGCACTCTGCCATTTGTCTCCTACTAATCTAGGAAAATTCGGTCTAGTACTTAGCCAATTCTCAACCTTCCTTCACCTGCCTTGCTCACACAATTCCTAGGGAATTAGATCCCTATTAATTAGGAAAACAACCTTCCTTTATTACATAATCCATCATGGCATCCCAATGACTTTATAATTGCACATGGGAAATTTTGTATAAATACAACTGAAAGTTATGTTCCCTTTAACCTCTCTCTCAATTGGATCTTCCTCAGAACTGACATGCATGAAACTATTAATATTGAGTTATCAGTTATCTGATTAATCACTCATTGTGAAATAAATCTAATTTAATTCAGTGGACCTCTCACTAGCTCATCACTCAGTTAGAACTAGTTAAACTGATTTTAACTCAATTAATTGAGTTAACTAATCGACACCTACATCCCACTAATGCATCAACTGCAATTGGACCCCCAAAATATTAGAATCCCTCTACATGCCTCATCTTAGACCCTCATGATCCAGACATATGAAATAACGCAATAAAATACAGAAATAAACATAAACACAGAGATGCACTAGGAATAACACTTCATTTCATTAATATCAAATACTGAAAAATGCTTATAGATAGAATGGAAAACAAACTAGCTTGGGCGATGGTAGCTTATCTCGGAGAAAAGATGTGGTAGCTACATACATCTAAACTGTGTTACAATAAGGCTCAAAGGCATTTTTATTATTAAAAAATAAGAGAAAACCATAACATGAGGAGATGTAGCACCAAGGGTTTATGGGCCCCGTTAGGGGTAGATGGGCAACCAACTTCCCAAGGTTGTAACTTAGTCATATGATCTCTGTTTGATGCACATGATACCTCATTATAAATATCTCTCCGAGGACTACAACTGCTAGCGTGATTTATATCAAATAGACAAACCTTTCATGCCCAAAAAACGTCGTTTGGGGCCTCAAAACTACTTCAGAAGTTCAGGACCCGAAAAACTAACAAAAATAGTAAGTTGTGCTATAATTAAGGAAACTAAAAAAATGAAAGAGACAATGGCGAGGACCCAAGTGGAATAGGCGGGTGGCCACCAATATCCACCTCAATCACCTCAACTTAAATTTCTTGAGCTAACTTAGTCATCATGACTTAGTTAACTGACCCAAGTTTCTATGAGATGAAATTACAATTTATTTAAGGGAAAAATAAATCAGACGCCTCACATTCCTCACTCCTAGTACATCAAAATTCCTCACCATTGTGGGTGATTTTTTTTTCCTTTCTGGTTTCCAATTTCACTGTTTCTTGTTGCAAATTTCAACACTCCCTCTGAACAAGAAAGAAATTCAATCTATCCCGATCCGGTACCTTTGGAATAATGCATGCAACACTTCTCTAGTGTTGTTTGCACTTGAAAATCCTGAAACTGAATAGCCTTCGAACAACTAAATCAGTATAATTAATTTTTCATCGAAGTCTTCTGACTGCTGCTAGCTACTGTACCTATCTACTGGACTCTCTGCGCTACTGCGGACATTTGCATCTATGTCCATTGCATTGTTTCCAACTCTGATCTACGCTCCAGTATCTGACATTGTCACTCTGATTTCTGTCTTCCTGACATCTGACTGCATCAATCTAACTGATCCTTCCTGTTGCTATTGTACTGTGGACTCCTCGTAGCTAGGTTTGATCCATGAGACACACCATCTAATTGGACCCTACCAAAATTTCTTATCTTGGGATTATTTCTACACATCACCTCGCCTTTCACCTAGAGGTATGGCTGCATGTGCTCCCTCTTCCCATATAGCTCTAAATTTCCCTCTCATGGAGGTATGTGCTTCAGTGGATGCTTCCACTCGGTCTTCTCTCTGCTTCTCCAATTGTGGCTGCTCCACCACCTTCTGAGACTGCTTCTAAGGCTGCATGTTGAGAGGTAATTTTTACTCCCTCTCAAAAACCAAGTCTCTAACCTCTGCTTTTCTCCCCAAAGCTTTGCTTGCATATGGTACCTCAAGTGCATATAGGTTCTTGACTTGCGAACATTTTAAATGTCTCGCCATTACAAGAGTTTCTAAAAAAGAGTTGATTTTAAATCGACAATATCTCCCTCATCCGAGCTCCGAATTGATTTTCCATTTTGGTAGTTTTTCGCAAGGAACCCAAATATGCTATTTTTTTTAAAACTTTTACACTAAAATTTCAGATATTCTCTGCAAACTCTCCACCCAAAAATTTCTTGTTCTTATACCATGTAGAAAATCTAACCAACAAGATTCAATCTGATCTTGTAATGTACTAAAACAAGATACTGAATCCTTCCTACAATTTTTAGAAACAAAACACGATCGCAAAATCACATATAAGTAAGAGAAATAAATTATCAATCACACAACACAAGATGTATTTGGGGAAAGATACTGCTAAAAAACAATCTATATCTATTGTGTATTAAGTCAAGGAATCATGAACAATACAATGCTTAATCTCTTATTAGATTCTCCAGCAGTCTGCCAATTGTCTCCCACTGATCTGGCAAACTAGGTCTAGTACTTGGCCAATTCTCAACCTTCCTTCAACCTGCCTTACTCATGCAATTCCTCGGGAATTAGCTCCCTATTAATTAGGAAAATTAGTCTTCCTTGATTGCGCAATCCATCATCGCATCCCAATGACTTTATAATTGCACATGGAAAATTTTCTATAAATACAACTGATATTTATGTCCCTTTTACCTCTGTCTCAACTGGGTCTTCCTCATAACTGACATGCATGCAACTATTAATAGTGATCATTTATCTTATTGATCACTCATTGTGAATTAAATCTAATTTAATTCACTCGCTAGCCTCTCACTAGCTCATCACTTAGTTAGAATTATTTAAACTGATTTTAACTCATTTAATTGAGTTAACTAATTCACACATGCACCCCACTAATGCATCAACTGCAACTGGACTCCAAAATTATTAGATTAATACCTCTACATGCCTCATCTTAGACCCTCAACTCAAATTTCTTGAGCTAACCGTAGTTATCGTGACTTAGTTAACTGACACAAGTTGTTATGAGATGAAATTGCAATTTATTGTCCAATTTATTTAAGGGAAAAATAAATTAGACGCCCCACATTCCTCATTCCTTGTGCATCAAAATTCCTCACCAGTGTGGGTGCATGTTTTTTTTTGTCCTTTCTGTTTTTCCAATTTCAATGTTTCTTGTTGCAAATTTTAAAATTTCAAAATTTGATGTTGCCTTCACACAAAGACACCAATGAAATCACATGCCTAGATTCTCATGAGCAACCTCTCTTAAGCTCGATCTACCATAAGAGAACCAACAATATGACATCCTATTCCTAGCTCAAACCGACCATTAAGGTATGAAACATTCTTCTAAACCCTCACATGATGATCTTGCTCTTGGAGGATGATCGTGGCCTCCCTTTAGCAACCCTTTCTCGGCTCTCTTACTCGACCTACTTTAGGACTGCATCTCTCTTCGCCCCCTTGATCAAATGAGCTCCTTATCACTTGATGTTCTTTCCTTCATCCTAAGGCCTCCTTAAATAGTTTTTCCTAGACCTCTTAAGAACCCTCTAGAACTTATGGATTTTATACACTTAGACCTCAAGAAATATTAATTTTCCTTTTTAATTTTCTTTTAGATTTTAAACGCCATCTTGGGTTCAAAATACCTTTGGTTGGTTTCTTTGCCCACAAATACTTTTGTGACCAAACTAACACAAACCAATCTCACTAGGCTTGTGGAGTACCTCCCAAGCTACGGAATTCAACAACATAGTCTATTTGTAGCAACCGTAACTTGGTCAAGCTCTTGTAGTCAAGCGAGGGCTCAGTTGGGTTCCCAAGTTGAAAATTAAGTAAGGGTAGTTGTGAGGGCATGATAACTAGGGAGGGTCAAGGCATGCACATTAGGAATGAAAACTCATGCTAACACATGTCAGAAAATGTCAATGCATGATGAAGAGTGTTAGGGAGTGTCGAGGCATATCAAGGGATAACTAGGTCAAAATGCATGGAAAGGAACAAATAAGAGTGTGTTCCAAGGAGTGCCAGTGAATTCAAGTGTTCCAAGGACAAATTGTGTTAGGAGAAGTTCAGAATAGGATTTACAGGAGGCAAGCCTACAGTTGTTATACAGGGCTCGACATAACAGTTTTAGACAAAGGGAGATCACTTTGTGCTAGGCACAACATTGCTTTTCCTTTATCTATTTTTTCATATGAGATGTGGCACACTTTGGCTAAATGCTTATGTTTTAAACTATTCTAGACAATTTCATATTGTACATTGTTGTGTATAAGTTTTGGGGCACTCGAGTTGTGTCAGCTTATACCTTGTGTTCCTTGTGCATCTTGTGGTTCTTCCAAACTCTCAGTTAATGGTCTACTGTTTATATGAACTGAACATACATGTGAAAAAATTCCTATGTAAGCTATGTTGCTTAGTTGTTTTATGGCCATGGCTAGATCATATGATCCTTGTCTTGGTAACTAGTCAAGTGGGACAAGTTGAGCTTGGATATGAGTGGCATAAGATGATTTATAGGTAGTTCTTAGGTGAAAAAGGCACAATCTACTTGTAGTAGGTGCAATTGGTCAAGCTGTTGCGGTTGAAGCAAGCCATTATTGTCACATGAACTACAGTAGCCAAGGAATTAATTGGGTTCCCAAGTCGTGAAAAAATGTAAAGGCTAGCTTTGAGGACATGAGTGCCAAGACATGTTAGGGAATGCTAATATGTGTCAGATAGTGTGAAGGCATGTCAAACATGCTAAGATGTGCCAAGTGATAAGGCATGCGAGGATGTGCAAGGGTGTGTCATTGCGTGCCAGGGACTATCAAGGAAACAAAAGGGAGAAATAAGTTAAACTACAAGTAAATTAACACATAAGAGGGTTAATAAGTCATCAATTTAACTTTTCCAAGAGGGGCATGCTAGTCACACCAACACTAGGTGCCAATAGGTGCCAAGTGCAAAGTCTTAGTGCATTCTAAGTGCCAAGTCTTCCTTTGTTGCTTCTCATCTACTTTCCAATAGTTGATCTCAAATAAATTTAATATTAAACCATGCCAAATTATACCAAGGCATGTCAATGTATTCCATACATGCTAAGACTTTCCAAGCGCCAACACGTGCCAAGTGCCAATATGTCTCACAGAGTGTTATGCATGCTATGAAGTGGAAGGCAATTTTGAAGAGTGCTAAGGTGTGCTAGAGAGTGATAATGCATGTTGAGGAGTGTTGAGGAGTACTAGGACAAAAAATTAGGTAGCACTAGGTCAAAATTCATGGAAGTTTATGAATATGAGGAACGTGTGCCAAGGACTAGTGCTAATGAGTGCTAGTTGTCATGCCAAGGAGGGACTGAAAAGGTATGATACGTATTGGTAAGGAATGATAGGGAATATCAAGGCATGTCAAGAAGTCTCAAAGTGTGCTTGGGAGTTCCAGGGTGTGCTAATTATATGTGCCAAATAGTGCCAAGATATGCCAATACATGCTAGGTGCTAAGGATGTGTAGGGTGCCACTGTATGTCAATATGTGTCAAGAAGTTTCAAGGAAACAAAAGGAAGAACCAATAAGAGGGTTATAATTCATGACTTTATCTTTTTCAACCACACTAATAATAGGTCCCAATACATGCCAAGTGGCATTGTGTGCCAAGCGCTAATGTATGTCAATGCATTCAACCAAGGTATTATGGGGAATGCTAGGGACTACATGCATGCCAACACATGTTAGGAGAGTTATATGTTGTGCTAGCGCATGCCACCATGTGCTTGGGCTTCAGTGTCATGACAAGATGTTCTAGGTACAAATATTTTCCAAGAAATGTGTGGTGCTAAGAAATGTTAGTGTGTGCCAAAGCATTAATTTAAGGTGTGCATGGATTGTTGAGGAGTGTTAGGTATTTCTCATTAATAGAATTTACAGAGCTTGATTATGTATTAAATAATATATTTCCTATACACACTAGTGGGTCTTTATCTAAAGGGGATTTTCTAGATAGTAAACTAAATAGATATGAATCATGTTTTGACTCATAGGAAAGCTCTATTCGACTAGTAATTACTTGAGGGAAATGATACACACTAATTACTTCATAAAAATTTGACTGACTCTAACCACTATGGCCTTAGATATATTATAAAAAACACTCCACAATAATGGTATTAAATCGTTCTCTTTTGACAAAAACTATATTAACAAGCACATAACGTCATCAAAAACTCATTGGAATGATCAATGGTGACGAACATTTTTTGACCATCACCAAAAGTAACAAAAATAGCATCGGTGAGGGTCATTGAAATTTTGTCACTAGAAGTGTCACCAAAGAGAGAATTAGTGATGGGCCTTTAACGACCCTCACCAAAAGTGTCATTGAAAATGGCTTTGGTGACGGACCTTAAAGGACCATCACTGTATACACTTACAACGACGCTTTTTTAAGGACCGTCACCATATGTGACATTGGTGATGGACCTTAAAGGTCCATCACAAGAATGACCCTCACCAATGTCCTTTTTTCTTGTAGTGATATCAAAATGGGTGAAGACGGAAGGTATAGCGCTACTGGGATTGGTACAGTTACTTTCCAGAGACAGTCAGGTAAACCATATTAAAAGATGTAATGCATGTACCAGGATTGAAGAAAAATTTAGTTTCAGTCGCAATGTTGGAGGATAGAGGCTATGATGTTGTTTTCAGTGAAGGGAAAACTTTCCTTCGACACAAAGTAATAGGACAAGCCAAGAAGATTTGGATTCGTGTGAAGAATATCTATTTGATGTAGATGTGATTTCTATAGAGCTTCCAACCATCAGGAAGTGTAAAAAATCCATGCAATTGTCCCTTAAGAGGGAGCTTGATTTGCATGCAGATGAGGAACTCTTGGATCCAAAGAATGAACCTCAAGATGTGGAGCAGCCACATGCGGAGGATCATGGAGTGGCAGAAAATACTCAAGCAGATAAATTTCGAGCCAGATGGATAGAGGGAGTACATGCAGCTATACCTCCAGGTGTGAGGTGGGGCAATGTGCATAAATAATCCCAAGAAGAAAATTGGGCATGATTCATTCGGATGGAGTGTCTCATGGATCGAACCTGGCTATGAGGATCCAATATTACAACAATAGCGGGATCAATTAGATTGATGCAGTCAGATGTTAGGAAGACAAAAATCAGAGTGACAGGTGTCATATATTGGAGCACAGATCAGAGTTGGCAGCAGTGCAGAGTGCATGGATGCAGATCTCAATAGTGCAGATCAGAGTTGGCAGCAGTGTAGAGTGCATGGATGCAGATCTCAACAGCACAGAGAATCCAGTAGACATGTGCAGTAGCTAGCAGTAGTTAGAAGACTATGATGATAGATGCATTATATTGATTCAGTTGTTTGGAGGCTATTCAGCTTCGGAAGTGTTGCATGTGCGAGAAACACTAGAGAAGTGTATCATATGCGAGAAACACTAGAGAAGTGTTGCATGCAAGAGTTGCATGTCACATGCAAGGAAATTCCTTTCTTGTTGAGAGGGAGTGTTGAAGTTTTCAACTAGAAATAGTGAAATTGGCACCCAGAAACGACATGACAGCATGTACACTAGTGTGGGACCAAGAGGTCCAAGCAGCACCTACACTAGTGTGGGACTAGGAGGTCCAAGCAGCACCTACACTAGTGTGGGACCACAGGTCTTAGTAGCACCTACACTGGTGTGGGATAAATTTAGTGCATGTCTATTTTAATTATCCCTTAATTAAAATGGACAATAAAATGTAATCTTATCTCATAATCACTTGTAATAGTTAACTGAGTCTAATAAACTCAGTTATCTCATGTAATTCGAGTTGAGGGTGGTTGGTGAGGCATGCAGACTGATTCTATTAGTTATGGAGTTCGAGTTTCAGTTAGTGAATTAGTTTAATGCATGAGTAATCAGTTAACTCAGTTAGGTGAGTTAAAGTCAGTTGAACTAGTTGTAACTATTTGTTGCACTAGTGAGAGATCAAATGAATTAAATTAGATTTAATGTACAATCAGTGATCTACCATGCAACTGATGATTTACTATTAATATTTTCATGCATGTCGGTTCCAGTGGAGATCCAATTGAGACAAAGGTTAAAGGGAAGTTAACTATCATTTGTGATATTAGCAGGCTACCTAGATGCAGTTAAAACACCACAAGATGCCCATGATACTCAACGCAATTGAGAAAGGCTGAAATTCCTAAAGAATAGGGATTTCATTCCATAAGGATTGTGTGAGAAAGGCAGGTTGAAGACATGCTGAGAATTGGCTAAGTGTTGGCCCGATTTTGTCTGGATTAGTGTGAGACGATAGGAAAATTGCAGGTGACTCTTGTGAGAAGAGTGCATTGTAATTGTTTCATGATTCCTTGTGGAATATACAATATAAGATAGAGGGGTTTTGAGTAGTAAGATTTCCCTGGGAAATTATCTATGTTGTGGTTCGATTTGATTCTCTCTTTGCTACATGTGATTGGTGATTGTGTTTAATTTCCGCAATTGATTTGTAGAAGCGATTCAGTATCTAGCTTTAGTACATTGTTAGATCATATTGAATCCATGATATACATATTGTTTGTATAATTTTTACAACCAGTGTGTAGCTTACTAATCTGAAATCACTATAGATTATTGGATGAATACAAGTTTAATATTATTGTAGATATCTGTAATGATTGAATCAACCGAAATAAAAGATCAAAATTGGAACTGAAAATGGGAGGTGGCTAGAAGATAGTGATCAAGTGACATACATGTGGGTAGCTAGCAAAGTAAATGAATGAACCATTGAATACAATTGATATAAAAAAAATGAGGTGTAGGAAAAAGGCATTAAATTTTTTAGATAGAATCAATTGTAGTTTATTGATAAATCCAATTATATCGAGACCATGGTATATTCATCCAAACCACATGCCCAAATTATGTTGAAATCACACATAGAAGCAAAAAAACATGTAGTGGAAGTTCATGAGAAAATTGATAATGTGGAGATATTAGAGAAAGCAGGGAGGGATATTGAATTTCTAGGAATTTTAAATTATGGATGCAACAAATTTTCCAGTACTATTACACCATTACCATGCTTAACAATCAATAAGCTACCAAATTTCAATTTTAAGTCAAACTTCCAAGATCTCCCTAGTGTGCTTTGGTAGTTCAAGTTTCATCCAATGGAGTGCAACTCTTACTACACAAGTTAATCCATATGATTTTTAAATATATTTAGGTCTCTTACCATTCATAATATGTTTATTATTGTGAAAATATGTTTGTTATTAATAATTTAGTATTGTAGGGACCTCCCTTTAAGTTGCAAGCTTTGGAAAAAAAATTCCCTCTTCCCCAAATAGATGCAAATTATTTTTATAATTTCTTTTTCTTTCTTTGTTGTTCTCAAGAAGATTTTGCTACAAATTTTTCATCATTTTATCATCATTGTTAGCCAAAGTAACTTGCTTTGGGCTTAACCAAGGATATTTTTTAAAAAATTAAAATTCACAATAATTTATAATTTGAGTAGTAGTAGGAATAGTCATCTAGTTAAAATACACATGATCTCATTAATAATAAGTTAAGCTTAGAGAGTTATTAAGTCTGAAGTTTTATGAGGCCAAAATCAGCGCAAAGGAGCTAGAGTGTTGCCATTAGTTTAACATTCTAAATTGAAAAGTAAGAAATTTGGAGGGGAAATATGATCTACCTTTACATTTTCATTTGTTTTTTCAATTCAATTCTACAAATTCAACATTATATCCACATTTTTCATAGAATATGGACTGATGCATGTGACTTTTGTAGGTCACACCAAAAACATATATTTTTTTGTCTTAACAATAAAAGAATACACCTCACTATGTAATATTCCTACATTAGCATGCAGCTAATTGGAATATTAATGTTGTTCCAAACACATAGTTAGATGAATAAATGGGTAGGGAGTCCCATAAATCTTTTTTTAACAGAAATAAAATCCCTCTTAATGGGGAAAGGGACCATATTCATAGCTGGATAAAATACCTTCATGTGCGAACAAAGACCAATGCATGTGGACAAAGTCAAGTTTGACCAAGTCAACAAAGCTAGTAGGGAGGAAGTGGAACATTAATGAAGATAACCCAGTGGGAATATGGATCAGCTTAGATAGTTAGAATAAAGCCACCTTGAGTGTCGAAGAAGACATTGCATGAAGATCCAGTCAAGGTTGACCAAATCCACAACATTGTTATGGAGGAGTGGCATTGATGATTGGACATCGCAGTTTTGGAGGGAGATTCATTGCATGAAGATGGAAACCTTAATGAGTGGGTCCTAAGGTGAGAAGGCTCACATTGTTTATAAGGAAGAGGATGGCAACCATATGGGGTTAGTTTATGATTATGATTTTCTGAATATATGGTCTGTTTAGACATATAACTTTCTCTCGTTGTTTAGCTGAGATTGTATGTTGTTTAGCATAGGGTGTTCCTAATCGGAAATCCCACCTCTTCCATTGAGTAGCTCTTGGAGGAGTCTTGCACCATATTGTCCACTATCTGGCTGAAGGCCAAGCTTCATCTTCCTTTGACAGCGTAGATCCTGTTGAGGGTTTGTTTGTTTCAGTAAGCTGCAGCAAGTGGAAACTAGATCTGTAGATCTAGTCCATTTTAGTGCTTCTTTTCAGTGGAGGAGGGTTCTAATCCATTGGAGGGACAATATTGAAGGTATCGAGCTTCATTTTCATATCTTGACTACAGTCCAATCACATTTTGTCCCTACAGCGCAGTCTTAATCCAGATCTGTGTAATTTCTGAAGGAGCAATTGCAAGGTGGTTCAGTGCACCAATTGGAGAGCTGATTTTCTGAGTGTTGGGGATTTGCCCTTCACTTTGGAGATCTGTTGGAGGAGATCCTTTTATTATTCATATCAGATCATATCCGCTTTCCAGATCTGTAATTTTCAGTAGATCTCCAGTCTTAGATCTCAGATCTACACTTTGTACATGGTGTTCCATTGAAAACCCCAAAGGGTTCATTAGAGGAGCTTGTATAGTGCATGGATCTGATATAGATCTGACTTTTTATGCACATACAAGCTCTAGATATGATGTACAACTTACTTCTGTTGCAGGAGTAATAAAATAACGCTGTCAGGGTATTTCCAGTTTTATTCATGGTTGTAGCCCCTCTTTTTACATGATGTTTGAGCAATAATGGCTTGGGAGGCTTGTTTAACTAAGCTACCATAATTTGTTTCAGATATCCTTTTGTATATGGCTGTTATAATGTATGAATGAATGGATCCATGGGATGCATTTAAATAATATTGCATACACTTCTAAAAAATGCATTTTTACTGCATGTATTGTTGAGTTTTCCCATTTGGGAATATTGCAGTGGTATCAGTGCATCATCTTGGCTCAACCTGTGAGTTTCAGCCAGTATGCTATAAGAAGAAGAAGAGAAGGAGAAAGAGATCAGAATGATGGAAGGAATGAGTTTCATCTCATCTCATTTCAGATCTAAGAAGGGCCTCACCAAGGAAGTCAAGCAGAGAAAAGTGGAGAAAAGAAGTGAAACCACATTAGGGTTTCAAGATGAGGAAGGTCCATGTACTTCCTATCAGCAAAAAGAACATTTGGTATTGCATAGAGCTCTAAAGAAACATACTATGGCCTTTTATTTTGAATACAAGAGGCATAGAGATGGAGAATACTTAGATCATGAGATTCTAAGTGAATATATTGAAGAATATAAGTCTCAACCTAGAGCTTTCAAGGAGAATCTAACTCTCCCATAGTTCATTCAGCTCAAAGAAGAAAGGAGACCTTGCAGAAATGGAAGGAAGAAGGGCAATAGATTCCTATTGTCTACCTTTGATGGGTCATCCTCATGCACAACAAGAGCTTTGGGAATGAGGTTAAATGCATTTTTCTTGCTACATCAAGTACTAGAAAAAGAAGTTGTTGAGATTGCAGCGCTGCACCTTGAGGGTGGAGCAAACAATTGGTGGTTCAGCCATTTGAGTCATGCAAGGGTGACTGCATTTGCAGATTTTACTCAAAGGTTGATCAAGAAGTTTGACTAGAAGAAACTACAGGAGAAGAAGCCTTCACCATCACTTGTTGCAAGAGCACTTACATCATAAGAAAGAATACTAGCACCTCTACAAAGTAGTCTTGGTCTCTTGACATCTAGAGTCCCATGCACTATTCTAGAAATGCATGGGGAGGAGGAGACTTGTATCAATGCTGATGAAGCCATAAAAGAGCAGCCATCATCATCAGTAGTTGGGGAAGCCATCACACCAAAGGAAGGAATCCTTGTAGTAGTACAAGATGTTCCGAAGCTTTACCAAGGTATGCACATGTTTCCATTTCCTGTTATTTCAGCGCATCATATGGAGGATTGTGGGAATATGCCATTGCATGACCAAGGGTCAAAACATATTACTGATTTGGAGTAGCAGACTTTCACGGCGCTAGGCAATCCTTATTTGTTCAAGGAGATGTACATTCATCCTAGAGCACCATTGTTGAGCTGCACACAACTCATGGGGTTGGAGTGTATATTTTTGGAGGTTGGGATGAGTATTGCCCTCAACCATACCATGAAGAATTATGTGTTTAGCATAGAGTATGATCTAAAGACAGCAGATGCACCATCATGGATATTAGCAGCGCTGTCATTGAGCAGCAGTGATGAGTTGGGGGCCCAACCATTGTTGGAGCATTTCAATGACCTTCCTATATGTATGACAGAGTATGGGCAGATAGTTGTTGGGGGACATCTTATGATGGATAACATCTCTCATGGTTGTGAAGGATATTTCTTGATGAACCTTTCACATCATGATGGGAGGTTTTTGCCTACCACCTATTTGGATCCTTATGGGATCAACCTGGTCATTGAGGAGATTGCATTTCAACATCCCATGAAATGCAAAGATAGAAATAACACATATTTCATTAAATTTGGAAGTATTCTATCATAAGGCCTTCAACAACATTCATTCTTTTGTAAATCTCCATATCAATTTAATTTAAGATAAAAATAATTTTAGGAATGTCAAACCAATTAGAGACCATGAATAGGTCAAACATGGGGTTGTTAGGTACAATAGTATCAATGCACAATTGAGTGTGAAAGAAAACTCATAGAAACAATTTATTTAAGGTAAATCATATTAGTATGTCTAACATCCAAGAAATATATTATAGTTATGGATAACATACTAGATTCATTGATGTTTGATTTTTGTGTTAGACGACTCTAACCCCCTTTCCCACAACCTGCGAGAGAGTTGTTGATTGAATAATGGTGATGTGAGGATCTTAGTGTAAGTGGAAAGGAGGTGCCTCCCTTGAATTGCTTTGAAACTAGTCTACTATAAAATTTGTAAAATGTTTTTGTGCTAAATTTTCTACCCCTTCATGCCTTTAAGTAACACTAATGAGGAGGTGATAATTCTTCTTACAACATCCATGCATCCACTATAAAAGCTAGGCACTATTGATCTAGGTATTTCAAGAAGGTTGGGTATCACTAATCTATCTCCACTCAAAGCCAAGTACATTGAATGAGAGTTCTTAAATGGGTATTCAAGTCATTCCATTATTTGGACACTGTCACAAATTGAAGTAAACAAGAATTAGTGGATGTTGAGAATCAATGTACATAGACAAGTAAGTAGTGGAAGCAAGGGTTTTCAAAAAATAGTACACTTGATGGCAGTCTGGATATTTATCTCTCCTTGTCAACATTGCCAAAAACTAATAATGGTCCTAATGTAATAGTTCCAACCTATTGTATGAAAAATCATGATTGACCATTACTTTCACCAAGAGAAGAAAATGATAAGAATTTTTAATGGGGAATAAATAAATGTGAAACACAACTTATGGATTTTAGTTGAAATTTATATAAGACCTCATGCTCTTTAATTATTAAATACTTAATGTAACTACTAATAAATTATCATTAAAGTATTAATTTTGAATATTAAATATGTATTAAAAGTCATTTATCTATTACACATGATTTTCCATGTGGTCTAAATAAACCACTTAAAACCCATTATCAATAAATTCTAATTAGTTTTGTACAAGATGTATCTTTACTTACATCAAGAGATTTACTTCAAAAATATATTACATTTATAAACTTGTAGCAATACATAAAACTAAATGGAATACAATAAATAGCTTCAGACCTTGTTAGCTTCTATAAGATTATTTTAATTACAAATAGTTTATTTAATAATTGAATTTTACAAAATGTTAATCTTGATGGGAAAATCATGTCATATGGTGGAAAAAAGTTTAAATATGTTCATTTGTGACGCAACTCTTGAATGAGCAATTATACACCTATATTAAACTTCATGATAAACAAATAAAAGTTGATAAATGGCTTTATATTAGACCACTCATAACTTATTATCCATTATTTCTAATTTGTTTTATAAAACATATATATTTATTTACATTAGAAGCTACATTTCAAAAATACATCACATTTATAAACTTCCATTAATGCATATAACCAAATATAATACAATAAATAGCTTCGAGTCATGGTGGATTCTATGAGATTGTTTAAATTACAAGTAAATTATTTAAGAATCAAAACTGAAAAAATGTTAAAATGGATGGGAAAATATATGTCTTATGCTGCAAAAATTTTAAATACAACCATTTATGATCTATTTCTTTAATTAATCTAGATGGCCCACCTAACACGTTTTTAATTAATTTTTCCATGTTTTATTAAGAAGAACATTTTGTTTTACGTTGAGTTTTATTTCAAAAAAATACAATATGAAATTAATACTCGTATCAAACTACGTGGTAGACAAATAAAGGTCAATAAATGGATTCATTATTTTATTTTTTATTTTTTACAGTAATGG